>QEWY01000735.1:168790-200190 GCA_006503575.1 Baylisascaris schroederi | reverse complement strand
AGAGAAAATGCTCTCGAACGGAATGCCTGAGAAACCTTTAACGATCTTAAACGTTTTTCTTAAATGTCCATAGAACGTCTTTCTAAAAGCTGCGTTAGTGAAGCGCCGTTGAACTCTCTCAATTATCTCGATATCCCTTTTCGCGGGCGGAGACCAGACCTGACTACAGTATTCCAAGATGGGGCGGCAGTAAGCAACGAAAGCTTTCCGATAATTTTCTATGCAATTGTACTGCACGGCACGCAGAATGCAATTCGCAACTTGAGCAGCCCTTCTCGAATTTTCAACACAATGATTATGCCACCTAACGCCAGAACTCAATAAACACCTAGATCCTTCATTACTTCCTTTGCTGGACGATCGAGACCACATAAACGTAGAGAAAATTCAGTGAAGAAATTTAGGTGCAAGACAAAGCATTTCTCAGCCGATATATCGAGCTGCCATAACTGTAACCACTTTTCTAATAAAATGTGTTGTATGTTTTGTCCTGATATAATATGTTATAATCGAGTTGGGGCTCAATAATAGGTCTGCATACTTTCACATTATCAGCATAAAGCTTGCAGCGACTTGATAAGTTCTTTGGAAAGCCTTTTACATAAAATCTTTTACGAAAATCTTTTACATATCTTTTACATAAAGCAAAAGCAGAAGGGGCTGTAGAACGCTACCCTGCGGTACCCCATTGAGCACAGAATGTAACGAAGATAAGGCATTCCCAACTTTCACCTAATACGTAGAGATAAATGCAAACTGACAAAAGCGCCGTTAGCCAAATAATCGATTGCAGTTGAAATGGCAAAGTGGGGTGAAGGAGATCCACGTTGGATTGTAGAAGAACGTCCTGATGCTGTCAACGTCAACAATTGGCATTGGTAAAACTCTTCAGAAGCTTTGATTAATTCTCATTTATTCATTACCACAACGATTCTGGGTAAAACATAACGAATAAATAAATAGATAGGAGAGATATCGTGCTCTAATTTATAGATCAAATGTATTGATTGAAGGGAATTCAAGTTTGCAATACAATTCATTAGAGGGAGAGGTATTTTAATTTTGTTAGTATTTGTTTTATGCAAATTTTTCTGGTAATATGCTATATCGAATTGTGAGTTAATTATGACTATATTAAAGGACCGAAAAAAATGCCACCCCATGGTCAAAAGAGCGTCTCAAAGAGTTATTGGAAGGTAGAACAGTCGAGAAAGGACCAATCGTTGTAAAATTCACCAATTTCAAGAAAATTGATGGTGAGGCAACCGCGAATAACCGTAAAGCGAAGCTAATTTTCCTCTTCGAGTGGAATATCGAATTGAAATTCACAGGTGAGCGGTTTTCAAGTAAACTTCATATATTTGTGCATTTTTGTACCTATGTATTTGTGTCTTCTATGTTTCTTTATGCATCTGTATATATATTGAATATTTTATTGACTTAGATCCTGAACTTTCGATCCTCAGGTCCTCTTTTGTAAGGGAGAAAATATATATGTTTGCATGGTTGTTCGCCCTATCTTTGATAAATAGCATGGTCGGTTGGTTTATGTTTGAAGAGCATGGTTCCAACTCTGCGGAGTGATGCCGTGCTATTCAGGATGGAACGTTAACCGAAACGTCAAGCCTTTCGGTGTCGTATGTGATTAGGCATAATGCTAGCCTTTTACCAATAGAATGAAATTATGGTATTATTCTTACTTATATTGTTATTGTTACTATTTTTTATTGTTATTATTGCTATTGGTGTTTCATTATTATTGCTCTAAATAAAACTGGACTGGATCGAAAGATCCCGCCATTACTGCCAATTCCTATACTTTTCCATTCCATTCCTGTCTTTCTTACCATGTACTCATCACAGTAGCCTTATTTCAGTGAAAGTAGCTGGATCAGATATCGAATATGAAGGTTTTATTGAAATACCGAATTTGAGTGACGAGAATGAAGCCGATGAAGTTGACGTAAGTGTTTTGTATCTGGAGCTTAGATATGGCCCGGGATGGGGGAGGGGGGGAGGAGGGCAGAGAGATAGAGATAGTATCATATTCCAGCAGGATGGCACCACCATCTAAAGATTTTCATTGGCAGAAGAATCGCGGGTGAAGTTTCACTTCTAGCAGTACTCTCTTCCGTTGTTGTATTTTAAATCGTAGCTCTTCGAAGCCCTCTGAAGTAATTTCAGTAGATTTAGTTAATTAGCAGATCTATTATTTTCAATAATTTTAATTTTATTGGTTTATTAATTCCAGTTTTATCATCTTTTGTTGTATGATGATATTTTTGGCTTTATTCACTCCACTCTCCTTCCTTTTATCCCTTCCCATGTTTAATTGTAAAGATCTTCTTACAAGGTCTATAGGCTGTTATTGTTTTTGCTTTCTTAGCTGTACTAAAGTCCGTCTTAAAGAGCTGCTGACGTAGATTGAAGATTCACATTGGACAGGTAATGCAAATGGATGATTTGCAGAGAAAGGGAAGAGGAGTTGAAAAAAGAGGAAGAGAATATCTAAAAGCTAATATGTTTCACAGGGAACTGATTTAGCAGTTCATATTTCGATATTTCAAGTTTTATTTCAAGTAATTCAACCTTTAATCAATTGTCTCAATGAATACTGCAGGTAACGTTTCAATGAATATTCCAGGTAACATTGTCATTAGAGACGACAGGGCCACACGATGCTGAGATTCGTCATCTCTTCAATAATGAAGTGACAGCTTTTATTCGTAGACAGATGGCCGTTTATATTCGTGAATTGAAAGAGGAATTTAGTAAGGGTCTCATATTGCCCACTGATCGTGCTAAACCACAAGTGATCACTAAAGGAAAAACCAATATTGCACATCCAACAGTCGATAAAAAAACTTTCCAGAACCATGTAAGTCTTTTTTTTTGTTTTTTTCCTGAAATCTTTTTTTCATTTTTCTCAGCCACATTTTTTTCCTCAGGCTGATTTTCTGTCCACAGTTTTGATCGTGACAGAGAAGTTTAATATCAGCGGTTTTCCTTTTTGGTACTTCATGATGTAGAATCGACAGAAATATCTTTATGCAATTATTATCGGTAATAAGGTATTGCCGCACGGAGGAGCTGTCCGCCGTTCTCACCTTCTGGACCCCGAGTGAACTGTCGCGCCGCTTTTATAGCGTTGTTGAGAATCGTCGTTCCCATCCACATCCGCTGGATATCTTGATGGCGATGTTTTCGTTTAGCAGTTGTCGAAGTGTGTTGTAAGAGCATTTGAAGTCTTAGTCACATTGTTTTTTCTTTCGGCGCTCATGAAGAATTTGGTTCGAAGATCGCTTCGACATAAGGATTAATTTTTTTTTTAATGTGCTAATGTTTTTAGGTGGTCACATCGAGCAAAAACGAGGCTGCAACCTCTCATACATCCTGTAATTTTTATTGTCTTCTCGATTTTAAAATATTTTTGTTTAGAAATTTGGTGTCGATTTTGTTTAAAGGGAAATTTTTTTAGATATTTCAGGTATAGCAGTAATAATTAAGATTTGAGTAAAAGTATTTTGATGAAAATTTGAAAATATTGCTTAGTGGAAAGATGTTACCTAAGTATTAGAATATGGCAAGTGGTTCGTTGAAGACGATGTTAGTTGATATTTCGAGAGCCACTACTTATTGAGTTGGCATACCGATCAGTTCTCACTAGATGAGGACGGACCTTGAATTTTAAGTAATTTGTGGAGTGATAAATATCTTGTAGATGTCGTTTTGGAAAATTTCTTAACAAATTTTTGCGTAAACATTGTTTTGAATTTGATTGCAGTTGTAGCTTCAAAGGCTAATAATTAGAATGCAATGCCGACTTACCAAAAGAAGAATTAACTTAGTCGAAGTGGTCGAAATAGAGGCGACATCGGAATGCGATGAAGTAAGACGTTGGAATACGACGGTTCGAGAGGCAGCAGTTCCCTCTTTTATACCCCAATGCCCACTAGTTGGCTGGGGCTACTTATATGCCGCTCCAGCCGACAGTGGACTTCGTTCCCAGTGTCAGCCGATCTCAAAATATTGGCCGACACTGGGAACAACGTCGCAAGAAATTTTGAATTCTTGCTACGTTGTTATATAACATATCTTTCGTCAGATATGTTATAAGACTTAAGATGCGAATATCGATAAATGTAGCGCGAAGTGAAATTGGTTTGTTGAAAGAAGCATTGTTCATTATTACATATGATGATGATGTTATTGCAGCGGGAGATGTTGAAGTGAAGTCCATTTCATTGTCAGAGAACTTTAAAGTGCAACCCGATCGACTCTGGGAAGTTCTGACTGATCTTGAGGTTATTCGTTTGTTCTTTACTTGAAGCCACATTTGTTACCTGAGGTCACTCATTGGTTTGTTACTTGTGGTCATTCATTGGTTTGTTACTTGTGGTCACTCACTGATTTGTTATTTGAGCTTACTCGTTTATTCGTTGCTTGAGAATTCTGTGAAAAATTGGATTCTAAATTATTTCTTGTCCTTTTCATAGGTACTTATTGAGTATTTTCTTCGTATTTAAGGAGATGCATACGGCGCTGTTGTAGAGAACGATGTCACCCTGGTTGCGAACCGCGAACGGAGATGAGCTCATGCCCCACATTGCGTACGCACCACTACCATACTCTGCATCCTGCAAACGAATATCACAGAAACTCGAAAACTTGTAATAGAAACATGCGGTTTTTTCCATTCACTCAACACAAAATGTCAAGCTCTTACTACTGCTATTATTCTTATCGGTGTCGTTATTGCAATTGTTAACGCAAACTTCATTTTTTTCCGCAACAAGCATAGCCTATATCTAATGACGTCACTAAAACAATACGACGGAGTGAGCGAGCATTGTTATATGGGGTCCTTTTGTTGACTCTCAAGTGTGTTCGTAAGTCATACGCATTTCTTCACTCCCTCAATCTATATTTCGACATTCCACGTTGAGTGATTGAAAAATGTTGCATATTTCTAATACAAGTGTTCGAATATGAGTAGTAACACTGTTGTTTCGCAGACTACGTTGTTATATAACATATCTTTCGTCAGATATGTTATAAGACTTAAGATGCGAATATCGATAAATGTAGCGCGAAGTGAAATTGGTTTGTTGAAAGAAGCATTGTTCATTATTACATATGATGATGATGTTATTGCAGCGGGAGATGTTGAAGTGAAGTCCATTTCATTGTCAGAGAACTTTAAAGTGCAACCCGATCGACTCTGGGAAGTTCTGACTGATCTTGAGGTTATTCGTTTGTTCTTTACTTGAAGCCACATTTGTTACCTGAAGTCACTCATTGATTTATTATTTGAGGTTACTCATTTTTCCGTTACTTGAGGATTCTGTGAAAATTTGGATTCTAAATTATATTTATGTCGTTTTCATTGGTACTTTTTGACTACTTTCTTCGTATTTAAGAAGGTGAATACGGCGCTGTTGTAGAGAACGATGTCACCCTGATTGCGAACCGCGAATGGAGATGAGCTCATGTCCTACACTGCGTACGCACCACTACCATACTCTGCATCCTGCAAACGAATATCACAAAAACTCGAAAACTTGTAATAGAAACATGCGGTTTTTTCCATTCACTCAACACAAAATGTCAAGCTCTTACTACTGCTATTATTCTTATCGGTGTTGTTATTGCTATTGTTAACGCAAACTTCTTTTTTTTTTCCGCAACAAGCATAGCCTGTATCCAATGACGTCATTAAAACAATACGACGGAGTGGGCGAGCATTGTTATGTGGGGTCCTTTTGTTGACTCTCAAGTGTGTTCGTAAGTCATACGCATTTCTTCACTCCCTCAATCTATATTTCGACATTCCACGTTGAGTGATTGAAAAATGTTGCATATTTCTAATACAAGTGTTCGAATATGAGTAGTAACACTGTTGTTTCGCAGACTCGAAAAAACTGTTACAAGTGTTCGAGTTTCTGTAATGTTCGTTTGTCGAGTACAGAGTATGGTAGTGGTGCGTACGAGGTGTGGGGCATGTGCTCAGCTCTGTTCGCGGTTCGCAACCAAAGTGACACGTTCTTTGCAAGAGCCTCGATGCATGCTGCTTTGTTATTACTTACATATTATAGTTTAGAAGGGAAAGGATTGATGAAGATTTCAATATTTTAGTAAAGGAAACATGAGGAGAGGTTGTAATAAGGCTTAAAAATGTTCAACGTTGTGAACGAGTAGCTTTGGTTTATCGATGATACCCAGTTTTCCGCACACTTAATCCGATATCAACCTACTGTAATGTCTGATATGGTACTGCAGTTAGTGAAGAAATGGTCTAATGGTAATGCTCATTTTGATCTCCGTCCGGATGGTGAATTCGCGTTATTCAATTCGATGGTCACCGGATCATTTCTTCGTGTTGTGAGTTTCGAATTTATTTTAACATATTGAAGTTAATTTGCTCTAAAACATAATAAATGATGCCTTAATAGCAATGTTTGAATTTTAAAAAGAAAATCATTTCTTACATATCTCCATTCTAAACCTTAAAGGTGAAAAATTAAGACTTGGTTGTAGACATTATGCAGTAGAATTTTATGGAATTAACAATCTTTATTTGGGCATTCAGGTTGAATTTTTTTTTTAAAGCATATGTCGTGATTTATCGCTTATTTGGTAGTTTTTGCCTTTCTGTTCGTTACGATTAGCTGAAAGTTTCAAATGTTTGCTTATAGGAGCATTACGTTGTTACAAACATTTTTGCGGATCATGAGGTAAACCTTGGATCCGACTAAGAGCACCAATGAGGTCTGGGAAGTTGTGTGAGCTTGGTGGACCACCAAGGTCAGAAGGAAGAGAAGAGGGAGCCTTAGAAGTTCAACGGCTCTGAAGCAGAGCTGGCACCTACTGCGTACCCAAACCTTTGCGTAGATATATTGCAGAGGAAAGAGATGAGGGTGAATTTTTCGATTCCCCTTTTCGATATAAGTGGTTCACTGAAAAATGTAACCAGCTTCTTTTGGAAGTCCCGATCATTGATTTCGGAGCTTATAGCTGAGCATACTTCCAGGAGCAAAACAAGGAGCTTGATATGAAGTGGCGTTTGAAGAGTTATCCTTCAGAACACTATGCGAACGTACGTTTCATTCTTGAAGACGAGGTGAGTGGAAAGTTCGATGGTTTTTCCGTAGGTAAGACGGGCGATTCGATAGGCGATAAAGATTTAGTGATATTCTCGATTATTAAAGGGTCACTAGAATGTCTATTACTATTGGAGTAGCGATTGTTGCATAAAGGGATGTGTCTAAATTCTAAGATAAAGAAGTAATTATTTTTGTATGCTGCCGAGGTTTTTTTTTCACTTTAAAAAAATATATTCTGTTCCGTTTTCAGCCGATTTTTCCACTTTTCTCTTTCTATTATTGTGAATATTTTAATTGATTTCTCTTGGCGATCTTATTTTCATTAAAAATTCTTTCATAAATTATTTGGAAATTTGGAGGTCGGAAGAATATGGTATGTTTTTTTCTTTTAAATAAGACATTTGCAATTGTGAAGTTTTTCTAGGGTGATAATACGAAATTGAACGTTGAAGCGAGCGGTGTACCATGTGGGCAAGCTGATGATACTGAGAATGGCATTCGTCGATTCTACCTTCAGGCTATTAGCAGGACGTTCGGTTTTGGTGCACACATCTTCTGAATGTCGAAAATGAGCTTTGTGCTTGCATTGGTAAACTTAATCTCGATCATCATATTCATTGAGCATGATATAAACCATAAGTGTAAGAACTGTTGTTGAAGAATCCATCTGATATGTGAATTGTCATAAGTGAAAGTCGTTATTAGAGGGAATTATCGAGATTGCAAAGGTATTAGTTAATGGGAATCCATTCCTTTAGTGATAGCGGTGGAGGGGGAGAAGACTCAGTATGTAGTGAATGGCTTGGCTGAATGTTAAGGAGGGAGGGTGTAGGGGTATTGAATGGCTTGGCTGAGTGCTTTATTGGTATAAGAGTTTGGTGCGTCGACTATTTTTGATAGGTTTGATAGAGTTGCTATGCAAGGAAGTCACAAATGAATTATTTAGGGCTTCAGTTTTGACCATTAATCTGATGGTTTGTCGGTGGAGAGATGATTTTTGTGTTTCGATTATCTGCTACTTCCTAAAAGTTTCTTCTTCGCTCAGCCACCCCTTATATGCTTATTATTATTCAAATTTATATTTTGCATATAGTAGTGGTTGTTTAAAATTGTTGCATAATTGCTATATTTTCATAGGGAATCGCCGATAAACACATTTATTAAGTCTTTTCGAAATTGGAAGATAAAGGTGGGGGGTACTATTTATTGTTCACTGTGTGAAAAAATACTGAATATTTTTTCTTTTCATATTTTTTTTACTTAATGAGAAAAAAAGTTTATTTAGTTAAAATCCAAAAAAAAAAATTATGTTGTGTTGTTGCCGTGCGGACGGGGCGAGAAAAGAAGTTGAAGGTTTACTGACGCAGGCCGAAATGGCGCACCGAACCGAACTGGTTGGCTGAACTCGACAGAACGAAAAACCATCATGCCCTAAACCGAACTGGTTGACTGAACTCGACAGAACTAAAAACGATCGTGATCTAAACCGAACTGGTTGACTGAACTCGACAGAACGAAATACCATCATGCACTAAACCGAAACCGTTAATTGAACATAACAACACGAAAAACCATCAAGATATCCGAGTCAACGCACATAACAGCGAACGGATTTGAAACACAACCGGACAATCAAGAAAAAATGACGTGATATAATAGTGCAAAGAAGAACAGGTATCACGGAGGTCGATATATGCACATTAGGTCGTAGCGCGGTCGTTCATCACAACAATTTAGATCCAGAATTTAATTGTCGTCTATGAAGGTCAGATATCAATCCACTTGTGTTTTTTTTATTGTTGGGGGGAATTTGCATATCTAAATGCATTACTAAAATATTGAGTGAAAAGTAGGAAAGCGCATCGGGGGAATTGCCCACAACATGCGCCCATTGTTGGTATAGCTATACAATCAACAGGTTATGTGAAAATTCTAAAAAGTGAAAAAGACATGGTAGGTGGAGAGGGTCGCAGTTATGATAAGCGACTCTGCGTTCTCCTCACTTGACGAATCAGCTTTCCGGATTACGGGTCCGGGAGATCGCATGTCCGGAACGTTGAATGGCCTCATAATTTTATCTGGTTCGGCCACCGTCCATAAAATTGTCCAAAAGACCAATAATCGTCAACCTAGCCTCTGATTCAAGGTTTAATAGCTTTACCATTTAAATTAACCTCTAAAATTCAACGAAAGACCTTAAGTGAGAGTCAAACTGATGTAAATTTTAAGGTGCCTTTAAGTATTTACAAATCCCTTCTGATTTGCTGCATCAACGTGAAGTATGATAGAAGAAGTCGGCTTACGGTGTGCATCATATCGAATGAATTACATAAATTTTGCTACAGTTGCTCTGCGATTGACACATACATACACTATGGCTATCAAATTTATTAAACAAATAGACAGACAGACGCATATAATTAAGCCTAGTCAAAAACTTATTTTCATTAAATGACAACAATAAAAACAAAAACAATGGATGCAAAGGTTGCATCCACTTTGCATAGATAACAAACTGCTGCGATGCTTTCAGAAAAAAAAAAAAAAACATGAAAATGGGAGGTGTGTGAAGTAACACTAAATAGTAATCATTGAGGAGCTAAAAATTTGTTTGCATATGGTTAGCGTCTCTGACAATTGCGCCGCCAAGAGATCCACATATAAAATGTTAGAGATAGCACTAGAACATTGAAAGCTCTATTCAAAAAAATAGCTTCGGCATAGATGTACGACCTAGTTAAAAGAAAATAAATTGGTAATTAAAATGAAGGAAAATTTATGCAAATTATGAGGAGAAAGAAAACTATTTCTTTAGTGGAATTAGTGGAATATGTAAATTTGCAGCAAAAAAAAGGTAGAAACCATGTTGCATGTGAATATAGCAGCAAATATAACAGCGGAACTAGCTGGGAATCATTGGACTGGAATTAAAGGTGAGATCAAAATAAATAAATAGGGGAATTCATTTAATCGAATAAATGCTCGTTCTGAAGCTAAATGACCTGAGTCGAGTTATGAATATAGAACCGAATATTGAAGCTCATAGGTTGAGCAGCTTAAAATTCTTTATATTACCCCAGAACTAAACTTCGAAGGTATTTTCTCTAAAAAAGAATCCAAGTTAGAAAGTTTAGATGTATAGGTTAAGTCCATTGGCTAGAGGAATGGTGGCAGCGATAAGTAGATAAACTAAATAAACAGAAATATGCAAATTGACCGAAATATGCAAACTCTACATTTCAATAATGGGCTTTGAATTTGCCGCTCAAATGTTTATCATTAAACGTCGCCCTCTATATTGCCACATGTGTGGCGGCGTTCTTAACCGTGGCGTGTTTTCTTCGATTCGACGATCGGGGAATGTGATGCGACATGAGCCGTGATCTTTGACCTTGTACGTCTTTTAGCATCGCTCCATTTTTCCAACTCTATAAACGCGAATATGGTTGGTGGGCGTTGATAACATCGTAACCTCTAGTCAATTGACAATATTATTTATTCATTATAGAAACTATTGATATTATTGGTTGAAGTTTTTCTTTAATGGATGCTATTCTAATGTGATTCGCCATATATTCTTTCAATATTGTGTTTGAAAATCTTTGTAGTAAATATTTTATATAAAATTGGTTTAAGCTAATTCGATTTTTTAATTTTTTGTAATTATATGTTGTTTTTTTAAATATTTTATTTTTATTATTATTTTATTAGTTAGTAGTTTGTAATCATTGATGATTACAAACACTGTTGGGGAACATATGTTACNGATTTTTCTTAGACTACTAAATAGTTCTTGAAATATTAACTTTAGAATGGTGGATTCAATGATAAATATCGATTGATTGATTGCACTAGTCGAATAGCGTTACGATCAAATCACAAAGAATATAAGCAATTACTTTATGGGAAATTCGATCAACTAATCGACGCAGAGACCAGGTATCGTTTCATTTTGAGCAATATTTTTGAATTTTTATTTTGTTTTTTTTTGTGTGTTTTTGTTTTTACTATCTAGAAATATTGAGAGGCGAATATATACGAAATGAAAATATGCCATATTTATATTTACATCGTTATTGATTATTTGTGATCTTTGATCAGCTAGGGCTATTTTTTGAATATGGCAATGCATGTAGATGATTGATGACTATTAGAGCATCTGTATGCTTGTATTTTTATGGGAAATATTCATTTATTACTTAAATCTTCTCTATTCTACGAATGATTTACTGATTCATCATCAAAGAAATGACAAATTTTTAGAATTTATCTATTCTGCTTATCTGGTGATCAATTTATTCCCCAATAATCGAAGCAAAAGATAGAAATAAAATATTAGAGAAAAAAAAAATTACTGCAAAAATATATTTTTTTCGAATACATTTTCAAGTGTTGTTTTATGAAAAATTCCTCAAACAACGTTTCTTTTTTTTGTTTTTTCTTGCTTGTTTTTTTTTTGTGAATTATTTGCATTTATATAGTTCTTTTGCTACACTATTTCTTTGTAGCTTCTTTATTTGTCGATGAATAGAGATTATTGTTCTTCTAAATCTATCTAATAGTACCATGTGGCAATAGTACCTATTCTTTTTCATAAAAATGGTACTTGTAAGGGGGGAAATGGAAGCAGAGGTGAGGGGGGGGGGGGGGAGGTACACATCCCAAGTTGAATCACTAGCTACTATTGACTTTCAGGCAGAAAAAAGAGTATATGAAATGTCATATTCGTGAAGCAATACATATGGATTTTGGTATTGCCACATATCCGAATGAGTATTCATCATATGCAATCTATCCGTCAAAAATCTTTCAACGCTATGCTCGTATATTGGGTATAAATGTTGATGATCATCTTGTATTGTATGGACGTGGTGCACTTGGTGGTATGTTGATTCCATCAGCAATCGCTTGGCTTTTTAAAGTAAATCATCTTTTTTTTTGTTTATTGAATACTTTTTTTTGAGATTTTTGAATATTGCCTATGATATAAAATTGAGATAAATAGATTTATTTTAGATTTGTAAGGCTTTTTTTTGATATTACAGGTTTTTGTGCTTTGAAAATTGAAATATATTTGAGGAAAAGATGAAATTTTCTTCTAAATCTTAATTACGGCTCCCTATGAAATTGTTTCCTCGATCGTACCTCAGCAATTGCCCATCCTCTTTGTTCACCCTGAACTCCTCCCACCCTTCTATTCCCCCCTTGGTCTCCGACCATTTCCTGCCCCCAAGCTTTTTGTTTCCACTACCTGCAACAAGTCCAACTCCAATCCCCGATGTCATCTGAAAAGGTAAGCGTTGGGGAGTATATGCAAATATGCTCATATATGTGCATATTTATGCTTATACAACATGTATAATGAACATATCAAGGAAGTCGTATTGCAAATGAAAAAGTAATATATTAGAAGAAAGACAAAAGTAACAAATAAATTAGTAAATAATTTATGGTAAGAAATCCTCACATTTAAGCTGTCGATAAAAAATATGCCAACAATTATTTAATGTTGATGTATGTCGCATTTTCTTTAAAAAATATTAATTTTCTAAAAAAAAAAAACGCGTTACCTTTCATCAAGTTCACTAATGCGCATCACCTGGCTGATTATTCAGGAGCGCATAGATTATGAAAGCAGGTATATTATTATAAATATACCATCTATATAGCTTCCGGTTTTGCATCCCTATCTCCTAATCGTATCACTTTCAATACTATAATGTCCTTAATTTTGCCTATACTTTCTAATGTGCGAAATTTATCGCTAGATAATCATTCAAAAATCTTTTTGCTCTCGTTGTAATACGATTATTTTTGTTAAAATGGCAATTTTTGTAATTCGAATTTTTAAGATTCCTAATATTTTATTCTCTCTTCATTTATTGATTTATGCGTTAATGTGATACAAATCTATACAAATAAATGATAGGTGATATTTGCATTTAAAATTAATAATGGTGGATAACTTAGAACTAACCATTGTTGAATAGTAATTTGCATCAATGAGTTTTTTTTTTTTAAATAATAGAATAAAACTTAAATTGTTGAGAAATTTTCAGTTCTTTTTTTAATAATCGGTATCTATATTTTTAGAGTTATGGTCATGATCGAGTATCGGTATTGGATGGTGGTCTTCGATCTTGGGTGGATGAAATCGGTGAAATTACTGATCAACTTCCAACTATTAAAGTTTCGATCAGTATATTATTTTTATTTCAATAATTTGAACTTTGTTATCGGATATCTCTATTGGCTATATCAGTTTTCAGTAATAGTATGAAAGAAATTAGAGAAAATTTTTATCATATTTTTATTTATTCAAAAAAAGAGCTCAGCGGTGGAGCACTCGCTCGGCAATCGAGAGTTCGGGGGTTCGTCCCCGTCTGCGGACAAGTTTTCATATTCAGTTGGCTCATAACTCAAAAACATCAAACATATTAAAAAAAAACAAAATGAATATAAAATTTTTAGAATATTTTCAGTATGGCAATTGGAAAGCATCGAATATTTGCAAAAATCGTATTGTAACTTTCGATGAATTGATTAAACGAAACTCTTCAGGGCTTAATTTATTCGATAATATTGATGAGGTAATTACTGCTTCCATGCTTGTTTTATTGCATATTTATTTCCGCATAGAGCATAATTAATGCCGTTTTATTGATAGATTGCAATAGAAAGCGGAAGAAAACTTATAAGTTTTAAATCAACTTAACTATAATCACATTGGTGCAATGATTTTATGCTTTAAATTTTTGAATGAGATAAAGATAGCTTTTCAGTATTTTCTTAGAAGGTACACTTAATCTATCTGTTTTTCTTTTTTCTCTCTCTCTTCCTTACTTACGCTGATGTTCACTGTAAACTACGGTATAGAAATTTTAAAAAAATGCAATCGAGAGTAATCTGCTTTTCGAGTCGTTAAGGTCAACTTTCTTGATGCTCGAACAAAAGGTCAGTTTGATGGCACTGAACCGACAGGGCTTGATCATCATAGTGAGTTTTTAATAGTTAATTTTTTTTAACAACTCGTCGATGATTTTGTTTTCCGTTTTTTGTTTTGTTTTTTTTTGTTGGTGAGGTTATTGATCTGAATATGAAACCCTGAGGCTATTGAGCTCTTAATATTGAATACGTTTATAACAGAGACTAGTACTATCAACGCATATAGTGGAATGGATAATTGTTTACAGATTGCAAAGGGAGGGATATTTTTGGAGCTTGAAAGCTCATTCAGGTCTTTTAGCTAATATTAGCATAATTTATGATATTATTAAAGTCAGATTCCACGATTTTTTTACGTAAAAAAAGGTGAATAATCGTCTCACCTTTAGATTTGAATTGAAAAAAACTTTTCTAGGTTATTATTAGGTTTCTTAATAATGTTGCTTTTAGCATTATCCGACATCGATTCTAAAATTCATTGCTCGAATATTGATGCGAAAATTATTGTTTGCTACATATATTTGAATGAATGAATTCTTTCGAGTGTATTTTAAAATAATTTAAAATTTCTATTCATATATACAGGAATTGAAATGCACTACTATAATAAAAAGCTGAATTTTCGAATACTAATATAATATGAGAAAATTTCTGAGAAAATATTCCGAGTTTTAATAATCGAACAAGTAATGAGCTTTTTTTTAATAGTTAAAGAATTTTAGTGAATATAGTTTGTGTTTAGGATTTGATGATATAAGCATTAATTTTTTTTTTTGATGAGAATTCGAGTTTATCTGGATAATATATTGTTGAATGTTTTGCCCCGCTAATGTTTAGAATTTTCTCTTCTCTTTCATCGTAACTCTATTCCATCAATAAACGTTTAACTTCACTAGCGTAGATTTTAGCTCATTTTGAGATCGATTTTTTAAAAAATATTCTAAAGGATTTTTCAATTTTTTGAATTTTTTAATTGAATAGAATCTCGAGTGATTGAATTGTGACGTATAGGAAATGAAATGAGTTTTTTTGAAGCGTATATAAGCTAGAATATCTCCCATTATCGAATGTCTTTTGAAAAGATGTTTGGAAAATCTTTTTTATTCCTCTTAAAGGATTCGGGAAAATTATTGGAAATTTTTCCCTTTTCTCTTTTGACTTTTTTCTTTTTTTCCGGGAAATTCTCTAATCTCATTCTTCCTTTTTTCTTCTTTTCGGGGAAAATCCCTCATTTTTTTTTCTGTTCTCTTTTTTCTTAAGCTTTTCTCGTTTCTTATTGCCTCGTTTTTTCTTGGTTTTTTTTTTCAAATCTAAGCGAGAATTTGGTTTTATTTTCTTTAGAGCGAGCTATGTTCATATTTAATCTTTTAGGGCACCATTAATAAGTATTATAGCTGATAAGGAATTTTGCATAGGAAATTGCTCAATATTTTATATGTTAATATAGAATGTTGTTTGCAGAGGTGAAAGGATCTCATATAGGAGGCGCACGCAACGTTCCAATTGTAGATGTAGTTTCTAATGAAGGTACTTTAAAACCAACGAGTGAGATTGGAAAATGTAATTATTTTTTATTTTTTATTTTTTGTAATTTGATCGTTTCTTTTTTTTCTTCAAATTCAACACTAACAGTCATTTTATATGCTTATTCGTGGTGTTATGTCTGTGTATATGTATTTGTCTGTCTATCTGTCTGTCTTTTTGTCGGTACGACGATTTTATTTCGGCATTCATTAAAATTTGAGTAATAATATTTGATATACATAAGTAAATCGTTGAATGATTTCACACATTATGATTTGCATCGATTTATCACTATTGAAAAGGATTTTTGAATATCCAAAGGTGAAAAAATTTTAATTCTGTTTCTCGTTGATCTCCTTAAATCCATTTCACACGCAATTCGATTAAAGAAAAACGAGTTTTTTTTTGTGGGAAATCTATGTGAAAAATCGAATTTTCGAAATTATGGACGCATAATTTCATATGTTTGACTTTTTATTGGTCCATTAGCGAAACTGTTGGTTTAGATGAGTGGAATGGAAAAAGCGCAAATTGTGCCATCCGCTGTGGCGTGTTTCTCCACTTCTTCTGTTCTTTTATACTTTCAACAATTTGGTTGATAGTGATATTTGTAATCGTGAATGAGTGGAATTTACAACTTTATCGTATCAAGGCTATTATAGGGATTGAAGAATGCGGCTTAGAGAAAGGAAAACCAATAATCACATCATGCAACAGAGGTCTTCAAGCATCTTTATTAGCGATGGTGCTCGAATATATTGAAGAAACACTAAAACCTCGTGTATATTTTGGCTCTATAAAAGAGCTCGAACTACGCGATCCGGAAACTATTTCTTCAGGTCATGTTTTCATTCCGTAAAGTCTATACGGTTTTCTTGCCGACAATCCGGGAGACAACAGCTTATACGCACGAGCTAGTAAATTGTAACTTCTTAACAATGCAGTAATTCATCCGAAATTCGATTGCAGCATTTTTCTTTACTGAAATATACTTTCATTATTTTTATTTGTTGATGAGTCATGTTATTTAGCATAGAATTTGAAAATTTTACAATACTTGCATATTGACCGTCAAAAAATTTGCGTATTGTGAGGATTTTTTTCCTTTCAACTCTGTTCAGTTTTTTTCTACGTCATCTTCACTTCACTTCATGTTTTTTGAGTTTTTTTTTCCCAAATTTTAGAATTTCTGAACATTTTTTTGTTTATTTTCGACAAAACAATGAACTTATTAGTAAAACTCTAAAATATTTTTGTATTTTTAATGAGGAATACGCTTCAAATTATGGACTTTATTAAAAACATTATCGATATTAATGTAAAAAATTACAAATATTTAAGTGTCGATTGTTAAGCGGTTACAGTTATCTCTTTATTCTATTTGTGGAACATCTCAATATTACCTACCTCTTCTTTTTCGTTCTAATTCTTTATACTCCAAGTTAATATTTATTATCATTGCTTATATCACTAACTCTCCTTTGCAATGCGTATTCACGTACTCGATTTTCTAAGAAACATATGAATCCTCTTCATTTCCAAAATTTTACGATTTTTTTATTCCGGCTGTTTCATGAGAGAGGAGGTACTCCACTAGTTGTGCCTCTCCCCTTTTTCTTCATGGAATAATTTTGTTTGAGTGGAGGTGGTGGGGGGGGGGGGGGGGGTTGCATTTATATATGTCAATAAAATTTTAACCATTCGAATTCTTTTTCCGGTTTGCATAAAATTTGCGATGAAAAATTTTTATTAAGAAAATAGGCTTGTAGAAATAAGGTGCCAGTTTTTTTTTCTCTCAGATTCCATATGGAGCTAATGCAGTTAGAATCTTCGATTCAATTAGCGCATTCAAGCATATTTTCAACAACAATAGTATTTCATTGAAATTTTTGCATTATCAAATATTTTTTATCATCATACGTTTTTTTTTCTGAGTTTCGTTTTTAAAATTTCATTGATTTTATTTTATTTTTGTTGTATTATTATTATTATTGTAGCCTGTTGTATTATCGATTTATAGTGTTAGAAAATTTGTTAATTGTGAAATTACGTTGATAATATACAAATCGATTGAGGAATACTTTTAGCTGAAATGCTTTAGATAATCGACTACATGAGGGACGTGGTTGTCGGAAATTACTTTCAGAAAATCATAACCAAACTTAACGAAAAATATCCTCTTGTAAATTTCATCACTAAAATTTTCACTTGAAAAATTTTTAATACATTACTTTTCCATTTTTCAAATATATAGTTCAATTTGAAATTAATTTTTTTTAATTTTTTAAATAAAACTTATCTTCAACTTGATTCAATTGAAATTCCCTTCAGTTGCTCTCTAATGCTATCGTGTGAGTTGAATATGTTCCCCTTCCTTTGACTAATAGCAATAAACAAACCTGTCATTAATCGATATAATCGATATAAACCTATGCTCTCTCTTTTTTTTTTCAACATTCCATACCTTGTTGACGTTAAATCATCAAATTCTGCAATTTATAGAATTCATAACGCACATACAATTCTCTTAATCCTTTATGCATCGTTTCATATAGGGGACAATTTACTCAATGTTAATGAGTTGTTTATATATTTCTACTCGAAAAATATTCCACTCATTTTTAATAATAAACTTCACCACTTTGAATAACATTGTAAAAATTATTGAATAAAAGAATAATAAAAATGATTCGTATTTATGATATCAAACAAATAACTAATATACTAAAATTAAATAAGAATTAATTTTTTATTACATTAAATTGAGTAATATTTTTTATATTTGAATTGAAGAAAAATTCATGACTTCATTGAACAGTCTAAAATAAAGCGTTTCAATTAGAAAAAGCAAAACTTTGGAATTTAAACCTTACAGTAGTGATCAATTTAGAAAGTGATTTATTGCAATGGATTATGAGATCTTACAGTAGTAGGTGATTACGATAGTAGATGATTGTTAAAATAATAATTGTATGCCAATGCTTAGCACATATAATTGTCATAAATATAGCTTAAGGTATACGTCTCTCTATACAAATCATGTACGGTAGAACAGTTTTAAAAATTTCTTTACATCCAGAATAATTAATAATTAAGCTGACTCTTACTACACGATTTTCTTATTACAGTAATAATGTTTTAATACCTCCTCACCTTCAAATTGTACTTGTTTTTCACGAATTGCGATAAAATAACTGAAATGTTTTTAAGAAGTATTGTTTCAACGATTCGGCCCATAATCTTTTCCTTAAGTGTTGCCCATTCAAGTGCTCCGTAATATTCCATAGAACTGCTCTAGTATCTTTTTTTATCGTAACCTTCAAATCTCTTCGCCACTTCCGGATCCTTCCATCAATATCCTGATCGAGCCATCGAGCATGGGAATCGACAGTTATGGTTGGTTATATTGTCCTTTATGAGAGCCGTATGGGAGTCGATGGCCCATATGTGTTGCACATCGCATCACTTCAACCGCTGTTGATTGGCGTCGCCGACCCAATCGGTTGGTGCTTGTATGTTTGTGTCGGAATGATTCCCCACTCCATCAAATACAACTCGTCGAATAAGGCCAATTCGACACCCTATTAGGAGACAACCTGTTTTACAGCAAGTTGAACACATTTCTTAGAATAAGGCGAACTTCACTATCGACGTTCCGTTACGGTTGATGAATGAATCGTTTGAACATTGGAATAACGATCACTTCGATACTATGTAGAGTTAACGGAAGTTTATTGGACAACAATCGTTAAGATGCAACTATATAGTAGCAATATTTTAAATAAAATGATTTCTAAACACTCATAATAAATGTTAACAAATAACATCAATATATGAAAAAAATTTTTTAAAATGATTAAATCGATTTTAGAATTTCAGAATTATAAAAAGAAATTATACTTATATCGTTATACATTAACACTTATAAAGATAATTTTTCCATTTTTTTAAAAAGTATTTTCATTTTAGGTGTATTTAATATGCAATGATTCACTCAACATTAATATTGCTTCCTTGTTATCTCAGACAATTCTTTTTTTTGTGGATTATTCGATGCTTTCAAGAATTATAGATTCTTTTATGATCGTTTTTCTTGCGTCATCAATCGATGATCTAATGATTGAAAAAAGAATCCCATAAGTTCTTTATAAAGAAGGAATTTTTTTATAATCCTCGACATTGTCTATTTACTAAGAGATGTTTTTTTTAATGGTCGATATGAAACGACTTTTATTCATCAATAAGCCCTCAAGGCAGGTTTTTTTGGAATATCTTGGGGATTTTCATTTCTATCTTTGTTCTTTGTTTGCGCAATTTTCGAATATTTCGCTAATTTACTAATCGTTCAACGTTGCATCACTAATTCAACTTGTTGTAGTATTTCAGCATATTTCAGCAATAATTCAATAAAGGCAATTTTCTCGTAAAAGATTTTCTTCAAATTATATTTTCTTTTATTCTTTTTTTCAACTTGAATTTTTCGAATTTCCTTTATTTGTACTTATTTATTTATATGTTTTTTAAAGGTTATTTCATAAATACGTATCATTTTTTAAATTTTTTACCGTTCGCTTTAAAGTCTTATTCGTTCTTTTTCGTTTTTCTTTTTAAATTTTCATTCAAGTAAGCTTCACTTCTACCGTTTAAAGTTTTCTATGTTGTTATTCATTCAGTTTCTCACGTTTTTCCTAATCAAAAAAAGAAATTTCCTTAATAATTTATATTTGATTTACTCAACGATTCAATTAATATATATTTGAAACTAATAATACGCATTAAACTTTATAGATTTTTTTTTTCCACTAAGAAAAATATTCGAATGTGAAATCGATGGATGAATTTTGCGTGGGTTTATGATTGAATAAAAATATGCATTATTATTGCATTCGTTCGTCGCAAAAGCATCAACTATTTTAATGTATCGCTATATTTCTATATTGTATGGCGACGTTTCGATGTGCAACTTAAAAATGCCACAATGATGTTGACTTAAACTATCATTTAAAAAAAAAAAACATTACTGAAATGTAATGCAATTGTAGAAAAATAAGTTCAAAATTTAAACTTATGCGTTAAAATTTTAAACCATTCTTTTTTTCTTTTTTTTTGCCCTAAATGCGCATTTATCTTCAATAATGCGCATTTATGTTACATTCATATGCATTTATTTGCTACAAAAATATGCTAATTCTGTTGAAAATTTTACGAAAATTTGCTAGCGTTTCAAAAAAAAAAGAACTACACTTCGAGTGACTTTAATAATATACTACTACTTGAATTTAGGGATTAAATCCTCTTTAGTTAGTTAAATAAGTAAATAAAATTAAGTCATATTTTCAAAGTAAACCGTCTATGCGTATTGTCGTTTATTCGGAAGCACTAAATTAAGAAAAAAAGTGGTGAATGTTGTGAAGCAAGTCATGCATCATTTTTTTTTTTTAAATTGTGTCACAGTAGAATTTTTTTTTCGAAAAATGCATTTGAAACTTCCGGAAGGAATATGATAGAGTGGAACCACTTAAAAATTTTTACTTTTAAACAGAAAAAAAAATTTCAACCGGTTTTTAGATATCTCGGTTGGAAATATTTTTGCATCTCACATCATAGGTATTGCTAGTTTTCTCAGAGATCGTTGCCATTAGTGAATCGTGGGTCTTTTCTACTTCATGAAATATGATGACGTCATTCGGTTCCCCACGTGACAATATGGGAAAATCGCGAATGTTTTCTAAATTATGATTTTTTTTAAAATTTATGAATAATTTTCTCAGCATAAATATTACAATCGGAAAGAAAACGAATTACAGCTAACTGATTTTTTTTTGTTGCCGATTTTACTGATAGCAAACAAATGAGGAAATTGCTTCCAATTGGTCGATATTCCCACATCATGTACTAGCAATGATCAGTAATTTGTACCAGTCACTAAATTACACAATATAAAAAATATCGTTCAGCGCTTGTTCGCGAGATTGTTTCATTTAAAGCCGAAAGCAAATGCACTGAAACCATTTATTTAAAGGATTTTTTAAAAGAAAAAAACTTGTCGATTGGAATGACCCGAATTATTGTTGAAAAAAAAAACCGAATTTCATTGCCATTTAGATGAAAATGTNCGGAATTTTTTTTCTCGGCAATGATTAGGCTTACGGAGCTATCGCTTGGCTCTTTCAATACAGCCTCAAAAGCTCTATCAAACGATATGTAGATTACTATATTTCGAGAGAAAACTTGAAAACCGAATCGACCGGCCAGAATTTCTGAAATCTCGATTTTTGCAATTTTGAGGGTTCCCGTTCTCGGCCGTTATTTCATATGGTCTTAAATGGTCTTTTGATTTGTCATCAGCTTGCCGAGACCTCTCGAGCGGCATGTGGACTGATGCTCGAGGGCAAATACGAGCCGAGAAAAAAATTCCCAAAAATCGCATTTCTTCAATCGTAAGGGGGTAGTACAGGGAAAATTTCAAAAAATATTTCTTGTCTCCGATTTCGATGAGTTTGATATCAAACGATAGATTTCATGGCTTGGTTAGAAATGTGTGCGTTTCCGGCGGTTCTCCTAAAAAATGAGGAAACTATTGGAGCACGAATGTTGCACGCACTATAGAAATGTACTGTATTGGAGATTTCGGAATTTTTTTTCTCGGCAATGATTAGGCTTACGGAGCTATCGCTTGGCTCTTTCAATACAGCCTCAAAAGCTCTATCAAACGATATGTAGATTACTATATTTCGAGAGAAAACTTGAAAACCGAATCGACCGGCCAGAATTTCTGAAATCTCGATTTTTGCAATTTTGAGGGTTCCCGTTCTCGGCCGTTATTTCATATGGTCTTAAATGGTCTTTTGATTTGTCATCAGCTTGCCGAGACCTCTCGAGCGGCATGTGGACTGATGCTCGAGGGCAAATACGAGCCGAGAAAAAAATTCCCAAAAATCGCATTTCTTCAATCGTAAGGGGGTAGTACAGGGAAAATTTCAAAAAATATTTCTTGTCTCCGATTTCGATGAGTTTGATATCAAACGATAGATTTCATGGCTTGGTTAGAAATGTGTGCGTTTCCGGCGGTTCTCCTAAAAAATGAGGAAACTATAGGAGCACGAATGTTGCACGCACTATAGAAATGTACTGTATTGGAGATTTCGGAATTTTTTTTTCTCGGCAATGATTAGGCTTACGGAGCTATCGCTTGGCTCTTTCAATACAGCCTCAAAAGCTCTATCAAACGATATGTAGATTACTATATTTCGAGAGAAAACTTGAAAACCGAATCGACCGGCCAGAATTTCTGAAATCTCGATTTTTGCAATTTTGAGGGTTCCCGTTCTCGGCCGTTATTTCATATGGTCTTAAATGGTCTTTTGATTTGTCATCAGCTTGCCGAGACCTCTCGAGCGGCATGTGGACTGATGCTCGAGGGCAAATACGAGCCGAGAAAAAAATTCCCAAAAATCGCATTTCTTCAATCGTAAGGGGGTAGTACAGGGAAAATTTCAAAAAATATTTCTTGTCTCCGATTTCGATGAGTTTGATATCAAAGGACAGATCTCGATGAGGTGATCACGAATATATTGTATTACCTGGATCTTCTTTGTGTTTTGAGAAATAATGGAGCATAAATATTTCTCGTCGAAACGTTTCATAATTGATAGAGAGGCCTGGCGTATGTAACCGGCACTGAGAGCTGTATTTGGTGGTGCTGTTGTGGCGGGTGGGTAGTACTACGACATATGGATAATGGTTGCCGCACACCCTCGCTACCTGTCCCAAGTCATGTTTTCGTTCCGGGTGGGCCAATTTCGATGGGATTTTTTTTATTCGGTCAGGTAGGACCTATAGAAAAGTGTGACACGCATAGCTGAGTAAAATCTGTGCCATATATATAGTGTGAATGTTAAGAACCACATTGCGATGGAGTCTTTATCAGTTTTTTATCAGTGCAACGTACATAACAATCATATAACGTCTGCGAACAAAATTGCTACAGCGTTCCCGTCACGAGATTGCATATTTAAACACTAGCATTATTTGCACGTTAAAAAGTACTTCTTAGTTGAATGCGCTGAGTTTTTTTCTGAAAAAAATTTTCGTACATGATCGACGAATAATGCGATAAGTTATTCATTTGTTTTTATTTTTATTTTTCATTTATGTGTTTATTTTCATTCTTATTTTTGAATTCTGTCGCGAAAATTTGCATACAAATTTTGATGTATTCAATCGAAAATTATTTTAAATGTTTTCAACAATTAGATTACAAGAAGGATGCAATAATTGTAATAGCTGTAGAAGAAAAAAAAGGATCAGTGATCATTGGTCGAAGCTGCGTTATTGAACTTGTCAAAACCAGTTAAAATCGGCAAACAAATTAAATGCTTCGTTTTCTTCTCATACTGGGCACTAAGTATTTCAAAAAATATTAAATAAGTCAATAATGTGAGTGTAAAATTAGTGAAAGTTTATACAAATTTGTTAGCAATTGAAATAATTTTTTTCCGTTTTATTTTTTTATATCTTGAAGAATATCAAAAGAGCAATAACGAGGGAATGTATCATTACATAATAAAAAATTTCAAGTAAAAGAAGGTGAACGGAAATTTGTGAATGTTAAAATAAATAAATAAATAAATAAATAAAGCAGAATAATTTGGTACGTGTGTAATCCAAGGTTTCTTTTCTATCCGTCATTTCCGACATGATTTTGAAAACATTCAAGCTTCATGCATTCAGAAATAAATGAAATTTGAGATTTAACATTCTTGTAGCTTTTCTTTAGCTGTTTTGACATTATCCACATGCTATTTTTCTAATTTTCTAAATAAAAATTTTTTAAACTTATCAATTTACTTCTCTCTATAGAATGTACTTATAGTAAGTTTGCTCGCATCAAATGTAGAGTACAATATTAGCGGAACGTATTTCGCCTGGTGTAACCAATTTTTATAAGTGCAATTGGGTGAATATTGCTTGTTAGTCAATATTGTAATATCCCCTGAGGCATTTTAAAATGCCCTTGATAGCAATAAGTTTCAGCACCATTCATCGGTGGAAATCAAAGATCTAATTTACAATATTAAAATAAAAGACATATAGATGATCGACTCAATCCTCATGATTTATGCAGATTGAATAAATCATCAATTGACATGCTCATGATAAAAGATAAATAAGCTTGATTATCTTTTTTTTCAGCAGGTATAGCCGTACAGAAATCATTGTTCACCTTATGTTTTATGTTTATGTATATCTTCATTGTAAAACAGCGTATACTCTCTTCTTGCTTGTGACTTAGGAAAAGAACAGCAATTTGTCAATGAAAATAAAAAACAAATGAAGTGCAACTCAGGCTGAATATTTTTGAACTCTTAGCACAAACTTGACGGAAAATCCTCTTTCACTCTCAACTTTCTACTAGTTAACACTGCTAAGTTTCATCTGTAAAACCGTTTTATCCGTTTAATATGTTTGCTGTTACCTGCATTCCAATATCAACCTCTAAGCTCCTATTCTTCAATTGGTTTTTTTAAAGGTCACAAGGGGTTTCACGTTATATGCCTGTTTCTATTATCCATCAGGGTCATGGGACCACGAAGAAACCATACTTCAAAGAAAATGATCTTTTAATGACATAAGAGCTCAACGAACACATTAAAATGTTGATGCGACGTTGTGCGATCCATAATTGCCCATCCAATATATTTTCGTATTTCTTTACTGCGGAACTAGGAATGGTGAAGGAAGAAGGGAAGGGGGAGGGGGATAAAAATACGTATCAGTTAAGTATAGTTCCACTGACATAGATGACCTTCTCGAAGATGAGAAATATACTCATCCTAAAATCGAAAGAAAAATTTTCTTTCTTCTCATCATTTCACAAAGAAAAAAAATTCTATAACTGATTTAGAAAGTTTTCTACCTAAAAATTCTATAATTGATAGCTCAGCGGTAAATCACTCGCCCGGCAAGCGGGAGGCCGAGGGTTCGTCCCCGTCTGCAGACAAGTTTTCATTGGTAAGTTGGCTCATAACTCAAAAACATCAAACATATGTGATTTAGAAGGACTGTAATAATTTTATGATATTCTTTGACGAGCAAATTATAAAAACTTTTAATAAAAATTTAATCGAGCAATGATCTATTAATAAATCGATTTATTACGAGAATATATAAAAAATAATAAAACTCGTTAATGTAGTAATAAGGCTTGAAACTCTTAGAGTCTATAATATTTACAATCAACAGAATGAAAAAATTACTCAGCGTTTTGTCATGAAAGTGTACGGAGAAAACTGCAACCGAGGTGGTTTGTTGACAGCTATCTGTAAATAAATTACAGCACAGTTGAATGTTTAAGATCTCATAAAAAACATTACTGCAAAATAGCACAATATTGTGCTATTAATTGCTTTTATTGCATTCGAAAAAAAAGTTTTATTTGTAAAACAAATGCCAATCGTGCATTAAAATCACATTAAATATCAAATAAAAGCATCTGACATATGACGTTATTATAGTCTGCAATAAAATCCTACTCCTATAAAAAAAATGAATATTTTTATAAAAAAATGAAATCCTACTCTTATAAAAAATGAATATCTTCATGGAAAAAGAAATCCTACTCTTGTAAAAAAAGAGTATTTTTATAAAAATGAAGCATAAATGGAATTTGCGACACAAAGCTGAGAATCAAAATTTAATCACAACGAATGCGTGAATTTTTCTTGGATAGGAGAGAGGCGAAATGTGCCATAAAACAAATGCAATCGAATAACAACGAAATAATAGTAAAAGTAAAGTAAATATATGATATAGAAAAACATATAAACATAAAATAAAAACTTCAAAAAGAAACTTTTCTTAAAACTATCATATTTTTGGCTAATAAGAAAAAATGAGAACGTCATGTTTTTATTATCTATGAAAAATCGTTTAGATTTTTGGAAATATTCGAGTTCAATGGGATAGTTATTTTTAGCTGATTGATTTGATTTATGAATAGAACTTAATAAGCGTAGAAAATTTCTATTTTTTTGAATTCTCGAACATTTGCAATTACCTATAATTACTTTCGAAGTTGATGAATCAACCAAATTCGCCGTTCCAGTTTCAACGATTCTCAAGCCAAATCGAAACTATCAGACATGCAGACAGATACAGACATATATTTGCACACAAATATGACGTTCTCATATTTATAAAGGGCATAAAACTTTTAAAAAAATAAAGAAACGATATTCAATTTTCTTGATGATCTTCATGGTGTATTTTCGACAATTTTGAATGTGATACCAAATTTCTCCAATCGTTCGTAGATGTTCGTCTTCTTGAATGCAGCTGCCGTTGTGAATGCACCACCTCTATAAATAAAGCACAAATTGCGCTATTTAATATTTATATATTAAATATTGCAATTATCGAAATAACTGCAATATTTACATATAATTGCAAAAACTGCAATTATATTAGAAATGATATTGCAATTATAAAAATAACGTGAACTTTGTTCGTAATGATTGAAATTAGATGAAAGCGATAATAGAGTGATTTTCAGCCCATTAGGGGGGCGGTCCCTCATGTGATCATCGATACGATGCAAAGATAAGTTTAGCGCATCCATTGCCAAAGACTTCGAAAAAGAGTGATAAGCGATCGGAAGAAAATGAAAATGATGAATCGACTCAATGTATCTGACAATTGACCTACATACTGTAACAACTGTAAATCGATCGCTTAATTATTCAAATATGTGAATTACAATTGAAAAATCGAATAAAAAAATTAAATTGATCTAAATTTTTCGACATATTTTACCATTCCAGGTAGGTAATCAATATGCCAAACGTAAAAATTATCTCAATGAAAAAACATTGAAAACTTGGATACATACATTAGATATATCAAATTCAATGCGAAATAATCAGTCATTATGGAAAATTTCATGACGTATAAATCCCAAAACCAAAGCATTCGGATTTAAAAATACTCTTTATAATCTTTTTTAATATAGCAAAACAAGCAGAAGTCCATGTTTCGGGTACATTTAGACGCAACCATTAAGACAACTATGAAATATCACTAATGCAAGAAATATTCTGTACTTGTATGCCTATAATGCCTCCCTTCTTTCTGACTCCCTCCCCCCACCCCTCACTCCTACCGTATTTAAAGATGTTAAGGGTAGGAGTTAACGCAAACGTATCGCAACGTTTTACATGGTAGAAAGATACTGGTGATATGATATAAAATAAGAAACATCTTTCAGTATCGACAGTCGCAATTTTCATAAGTGACACTGTATAGAGGTCTCTAAGTAACAGCCAATTCGTATGGTTACATGCAAAATTCTTTTCAATGCGCCCATACTTCCATCCAATTGAGTCCCTTCGACAACACATAAAAATATAGGAATTTTTTGCCAGGATTCTTTTCGTTCATATAGGTTAGCTCAAAATGATTGTCTCTCCTCTTCTTCAATCCCCTTCCCCTCCACCTAAAAAAATCAAAAAAAGTTGTCTCTTTCAGCTTCATTTATTATCGATTGTGTGCACAACTAGCCCATCTGTAATGCATTTTATTTTCCTACTCTAAATGCAATTCCCAAGGACGTCGTTGAAAAGAGCTCTCAGAACGATAATCAGCCCGTTCGACCTTGCAAAGAAGAATGTCACTCATAGCACACAACACATCTGTCCCATCTCTTATCCTTACACTTAGTGACGTCATTGGCTCCATAATACTAAGTGACGTCATTGCGGCAAATGATCGTAAACAACGAGCTACGTAAGCGTTGCTACGTGCAATGAGATTTTACGAGAGCTTTCACAAACAGTTGTGCCGAATGAATGACTACAAAGAACGTTCAACGATCATTTTAAGATCGATTTATTTCTGCACTTAAATCTAAAATTAGCGATAATATAATAGAAATGAAAAAAAGAGTTACTAGTGCTTAGCAATCGAATATATTATTAAATTGAGTTAACTAAATTAACAGCTTAATTAAGTTAATTAATAATATATTCCCCCTTCTAACAGATGAATATTTATAAATCTCATGCATGAAATTCATTCGAAAAATTTGCAATTCAATGGAAGGAGCAGCGAAAAAAAATCGGCAATTGATAAGTGATAAGAAATTATAGGCGATTTGATTGAGAGCGATAAAACGCTGATAATATCAATCCTATTAACGACATTTTTTTGCATAAAACTAAACCTATGAACACTATTCCATACATCACCCTTAGGTATTAATTACTTCCAATTATCACCTGATATAATAAATACTATGTTGTATATATCATAATAATAAGCAACTATTGTTGATAGTATTTGCATATTAAATAAATTCACATAAATCGATTCTATAGTTTCAGATATTAACACACACACACACACACACACACAAAGATCGTTCTCTTCAAGGACATTTTCCTTTGATTGGAATACTGTATCAATTGCGCACCTGTCCTAACTAATCCATTAGAACTTCCGGCTCTTTGTCGACTTTCGATTTAATTCATGCCGATCAATAAAGCAGCATTACTGCGATATTTTTAGCGATAAAATTTTATTTAATACTCTATAGTTCGTTTCGAGTAAAAACATAATTTTTGAACGATATCCCAAGATGTCTCATAGCTTTTCAAACAAACACAACACTAAACAAACAAACAGACACATAAGAATACAAAAAAAAATTTTAGCGCATAAGTAAATTATGCGAAAAAAAAACTTACCCATGAGGGATTTTGTCGGATTCATGAAGAAGAGTAAGCGCCGCACTAATAGCACATGCCGAAGTGGTTAAATAACCAGCATCAGGTCCATCACAACGTACAATTACCTAAAGGAATAAAACATTCAAGCTCTTTATAGGAAAGCGGAATTTACTTTCCAAAAATTTTTTTGCACATAATGGAAAAGGGAAAACAGGAAAATTCAAAAAATAGGAATTTTGAAAACCTTGAAAAAAAACAGAAATGCACATTAAAGATCTAAGGAATATAGAGGAAGTACAAAGCTTATTTAAAGAATAAAGCACAGAAAAATAAAAACAAAAGAAATTCCTAAGAAATACGATAGACGATAAAACTTTTCGATTTTTATCAATTTATATAAAACGGTAAAAACATTAGAGGAAAAAAAAATCAACTCAAAAATTTCATTCATCTCAATCAGCTATTTTTCGATTAGTCGATTACATGCACTCTTGGCTTTTTTTCTTTTTTTTTCTAAAGAACTTCCTTCAAAAATCTCTCTCTGTACCGTTTTATTTGGCGATGTGTTGTGTTGTTCACCTGGTGGAAGTTTATCATTCCAACCTGAACCAAAGAACCAATATGTGAATGATGCTTGCTTTATCTGCAAATATCATTTTTTTTCTAAACGAAAACTTTGAATCGCTAAAAATTTGCATATGCAAATTATTATCGCTATAATTGTGTAATATAATATGTGAAGAGGAAACAAATCCACTTAGGAAGGCGAATTAAAGAAAAGTTTTAATTTCCAAGGGAATTTATTTATTTCAATCAGCAAAGCATTCATAACGAATAAATGTCTCTTCATGTCGTTTCCAACTGCTCTGAGCCAAGGCTTTTCTGATCAACTTGGCTCCAGCGATCTTTAGGTCGGCCTCTACTTCTTGCAGGTCGGTCATGTGAAGATACGTTATAGAATATAGTACGTTATAGGATATAGTATATTACAGGATAGCAAATCTCTTACCCAAATGGATTTGCGACCAAAGATTTATACATTCCTAATTTTTATATTTTAATATTCAGCGCAAAGAAGTCTTATCACGAAAATTTACAGCTTAAATTTTGCTTCTTTCCTCACTACATATAATTCCTTTAAAAAACCTATCCTATTTCCTTCTAAATTTGCATATCTACCAGAAACAAGAAAACCTGTTCTTCCGTTGGTCCAGAATTTTTGAACATATTGAAGCTACAAATGTCTGGATATTTCTGAAGAATTTTCCTTGTCGCTTCAAATTTCGCCATTATGAAGAAAATTGCCAACCAAAGAGTAAGTAGACTTGCCCATAGTAATGATTTAATACGAATGTATGTTTCCACATATGCCTGAAAGCATTATGACACTAATAAACCAACTAATATTGGACTAATGAAATACTACATACGAATTGACCTGAAATAATACTGAAATAATACTAAATATTTGAGAGCAATGCTAATAAAACTATGAGTAGTAACACTGTTGTTTCGCAGACGCATGAAATTTTTCAAACCTTTTAAATTCAAATTTTTTCAAGCTTTTCAAAGAAGTTTTTTCAAGAATTTGAAAATTTTTTTTCAAGTTTTCTTTTCCGGAAATTTATCGGTAATTTTTTCAAAGGGAATAATCGATAATATTCAGTGTTCTTGAAATTCTGCTTTTCATAAAAAAAATTACATTAAATTTTTTTAAAAAGAATTCAATAAGAAAATGATATAAATAATTTGGAAATTTTTCTAAAAACCTATCAGAAAAAAACTTTTGATTTATAGACGAATATATATTTTGAGAAATTATTTTTCAAAATTTCCTCTTTTTCATATAAATCTTCAAAATTCTTTTTTAACTTTTTTTTCAGACAGGGATTAAGGAAACAGGAAGGAAATCTTTGCAGTAGTAAATATGGCCGATGATGTCTCTCACGCAAAATAGTCAGTGGAATCTAACTGGTGGCAGAAGTGGGATGAGGGATGCAAATGGGTGCGAGATAAGACGGAAAGAATAGAATGAGACCATAAAAAATTTGAATTGCTAGCATTTAACAAAACGAACCAACAAAAATACTATGCAATCCCCTCC
>QEWY01000735.1:143515-168769 GCA_006503575.1 Baylisascaris schroederi | reverse complement strand
CCCCCCCCCCCCCCCCCCCCCCCCCCCCATCTCCTCTCAACATCAACCTATACCATTCATCGAATAAATATTTTCAGTTTTTAAATGAATTGTGTTTAGGGGCACATTAACAAGAAAAATAATACGTGACAGCTGCTCGTTAAAGTTTTCAGCATATTACAATTGATTATTGACAGCTGTTCGTTAAAGTTTTAAATATAGTACAACTTGATGAATGTGATATTCAATCACATTCTCATTTAGTGGTTGCATCACAACTAATAAATCAAATCATCGAGTAATAAGCCGCATCCTATATAAATTTGTTTATTTTTTGCTAAATAACTTTTTCTTTTTTATATGTTATGTTACAATCCTCATCGAATGAAATCAATAACCTTGAATACTCTAATAGGGGTGAAAGTCCAATCGATAGATCATCACACTAAAAGATTATGATCAATGAATATATGACGATGAAAAGAAAACGTGTCCCTTCCGTTCCTTCCGAATTGATTTTTATCAGGAAAATAGCAACTTCGCTTTTGTTCATTTAGTTGATTGTTTAGATGCAAAATATTTGAGGAATAATCCTTTAAATATTAATTGCCTTTGATTGTGAAAGAACGTAAAAAATTTAGATATGTAAAAAAAAGATTTTAGAATTGTTGAAAATTTGAATATAAAGAAAAAATTAAAGTGATATCTTAATTCTCATTAGTTTCAAATATAGTATAATATTAAAATATTTCATCTATTTACTTTTCTTTCAACATTTTTCTTATCAAATAAGCAAATTTGATAAGACACATGGTAAGCTTCTCATTTGTATTATAATTATTAGAAGCCTATCAATCAAAAAGCTTTCCAATGGGTCAATTCTTTTTTGCGAAAAAAATATGGCAATTTCCTTAATAAGTAAAAAGATATGAAATTTTTATGGGCCTGATAAACTCAGAATAGAAAAGAAATTCAGTAAGAATGGAATATTTTTTGCAAAGATTTAAGAAAAAAAACTAGTTCTCTTTACTTAAAGATGAAATTGTTTTCACAAATTATCTAACGTGTTTTCGCAAATTATCTATCTTAGAAACTCAAAGAGTAATTTCGCTTTTGAAAACCTTTTTATGACAACCTGGAAAGTATGGATATCCCCTCTCCCCCACCCCCTCACCTTTCCCAATGTAAAGACGAATATATGCTGCTATGCGTTTTCTCATCTACCGTCTAATTATTTGCAATTACACACCTGTATTAGTTTTATTAATTCGATGAGGAGGGGGGGGCGGGGAGAGGTAAGGGGGAGTGAAATGGAATAGTGAGATGCCCCCTCGAATGTTCTTTAACGGCGCGATTGTTTAGGGGTTGGCAATCAACGAACGCCGCAAAACGACGATACGATCGGGCATACGAAATACGCCGTGTGCGGTGCGGTCCGTCCCCCTCTTCTTTTATTATTCACATCGAAACGACACAGAGGGAGAGAGAGAGAAAGAGAAAAAGAGAAAGACAGAGAAAGGGAGAGAAAGAGAGATAAAGAGAGAGAGAAAGAGACCTTTTGTCGCCCCCCATTCTCTCGCATCGTATACGAATCTGAAATGTGCCACTTCACTATGACCCACAAAATTTCATCCATCTAAGTATAAATTAAGACCTCGTAAACCTCGTTTTCATCTAATGCAGACATCGAATGGAATCCTTTGATATTAGAACAAGTTGGCGATTTTTAAATTTGCAGTTTTTATTGATTTCAGTATTATTTTTATTCAATAGGTCTGTCATACAAGAAAGGGGATGATAGATCGAATCAAAACCCTTCTTCCTGTTTTTTTTAGGTTAAAACAAGAATATCGCGTATTTTTAGTGAATTTCTCTTTCATAGGTTTCTTTTTCCCCGCTAAAAATATAGAATTTTATTTTAAAAGAATATCAATCGATACCGTAATTTTCCAGTAAAAAAAACCCACTTCTGTTTTTGAAAGATTTTTTGTTTTTATGGGAATTTTTTTTTCTAATTTCTCTGTCAATTGTCCTGAAAATTAAAAGTCAATATCCGCTCCTCAATGGGAAATCCCTGATATACTTGAGTTTTCAAAGGCATCTTATTATCGTATCAATTACAAATGGTCTCTGCCGGCTTGTACTGATTATTAATTCTTTTTCTCGCATAATCCATTTCGAAAAAAAAATCACATGCATTAAGAATTCTTAAAATGAATATCCGGAAAAAATAAAATTCGGAAAATATTTAACAAGGAAAATATATAACCCATAAAATATATAATCCAAAATATATATAATCAGAAAAGTATATAATCCGGAACATATAACACAAATTCCCAAAATATACAATATATAACCGCTGCAAAATCCTCCTTCGGTGCCTCATCGATATATATATAATCAGGAAAATATATAATCTGGAAAAGTCGGCCTTTCAACTAGAATTTATGAGGAATAGTAAATTTTTTCGAGAAGTTTCCCTTTATTCAGTCCCTAGCGGTCCCCCTCAGTAAACAAGAATACGAAGCATAGGCGACATCAATGAGGCGAACCGAATGCACGTGATGTTTTTTTCCCACCGATATTCGTTGCAAACAAAATACACTCATCGCCTGCTCGACATCTCTCATCATTTCTATCATCGTCTATTTCTATTCTATTAACCGAATGCTCACATGATGCGAAAATAATCTCTCATCGAAATGTTAGTTTCTCTCTACTCTCCATTCGTTGCGAATTCTCTAAACTCTAAAGGAAGTTATTGAAGTGCTTGGTTACATACGGTGTTTAAGAGTGGTGCAAAACGAACGGTGTGTTATAAGGTGGAACAATTTAGAGCTTCATAGTAGAAGAAAACAGACCATAAAGAGAAGAGCAGGATAGTGGAGACAATGGAAGGTAAGGAAGGGCGAGAAAAAGGAGGAAAAAAGGTTACGCTTTCTATTAGGAGTGCATGTGTTACTTTTTGTTTGTTTTTTTAGCTATTCATATGCAAATTTCAACGTTTCTTATACTGATATAGCCGAAACTAAAATTTCAAACGCTAAGAATAATGTTCAATATCTTTTTTGTGCTTATAGGAAATTTGATAGGAAAAACATTAAGGAAAGGGCAGGTGTTGAAACTATATTTAGAAATATTGAATAAAATGATCAATTTAGAATTGGAACGTTGCCATAATATTTTACGACGGATCGAAGCTCATTTCAGTTGTTTTTGTGAACTCTCTGATCAGCTAGTGGAGAAAGCAAAACTGTGCATAGATCTGAATCCAGATTACTTATTTTAAATGCTCTTCATCATTCGTCTCACTGCACTAATCGAAGAAATTTAATGCATCCTCGCATTAGCAACACTGATACAATTTGCTAATTTCAGGTTATCTTCAGAACCCCTCCTCTCCTCGTCCTTCTCTCTCCCTTCCTCCCCCTTTTTCCTCCCCTCCCATCTCTTCCTGTCAGCATTGTAAAGAATATGTTCTCAATGCCCTATATCTGTCTTTTTCATTATCTCTTGCTGTTCAAATGAACATCAAAGAAAGTATTAACTATATTAGGTGCACGTTACTAGAACAACGAATAGAACCCCAGGGGTTCAATTTCTCGTAATTTCAAAGATTTTACCCAATAAGATTTTAACTTTATTTGTTATCGAAGATATCCAAGAAGAATTGGGCAAAATGGCATATTTGGGTTTAATCCAATACTCTAAATGAAAAAAAAGATGTGACATCAGCAGCATGGCCTCATAAACCCGACTGACGATTTGATAAGTTACCAAAATGGGCTCGAATTCACTTCACGAGAAAAAAACTCCTCGCAAATTCTAATAATTTTTTGTAAAATGTACGCACATGAACTGACGGGAGTTCATAACAAAAGACGTCCGCGGTAGCTCAGCGGTAGAGCACTCGCAAGCGAGAGGTCGCGGGTTCATCCCCGTCTGCCGACAAGCCTTCATTGGTCATCAAAGACACCCCATTATCATCCGCAGTCTAAGCCGGACTTCAGTTGGCTCATAACTCAACTTCAGTTGGCTCATAACTCAAAAACATCAAAACATACTTTAACACTGTTTTTCTGAAAAGAGTGAAAAGTTCTATATCTAAGTGGTTTTTCACCCTCAAATATGGAAATCACCATTCATTCTTATTTCACTTCTTTTCTTTCTCTCCAATCCCCTCCCCTCCTTCCCTCAAATCTCTTATAGATGATAAACTTTACTTACTGGAGGCTCATTATCGAATATATAGTCGAAATATTCGGAACGAGAGACGATACTTTTATCCGATCCGAGAAACGGTAAACACCAACCATCTATCTTCTCATTGTACCATATCTTTCCTCTGAAATTTTATTTCCCAAAAAAAATCAATCGATAATAGATTTCATGTCAAAACCATCCAATTGCCATCTAATTTATTGTGGTAAATTTTTAAGTTTAATTCGCATTTCTCAGTTTTTAGTTGAATAAAATTTTGAGACATCTGAAAACTATAATCTATGTACATTTTTTTGCATTGTTCATTTCCAGAAATGAGAAAATTTGGGCGGAAATTCAAAATTTTTGCGAATTAAAAATTTAACAAAGACTTAACTTAAAATTAGGCGACAAAAATAAAATCATTTAATTACAAGATATCAATCAAGCAATAATCTCTCATATTGTCCATTGAGAGATATCATCGATAACTTTTATTTCCTCTCAAAAATATTACACTTTTAGTTCAACAATCGATTTACTTGTGAAAAATTTTTCATTTCAATTATTCAATTATTAATAAAACTGTTACCACTCATTGAATTTATAATACTCATGTTAAATATAAATATTTTTAGCAAAAACATTTATAGTAATAAATAATATTAGATAACAGTATTGACAAAAATAGCGATAATAGTGCTAGAATTTTCGAAAAGAAAACAAAGATGGAAGATCATAGAGTTTTCCTCATTCTACACGCATTAAAGAGACAGCATAAGCGATTACTTCACAATTGAAATGGACCGTAGTTTTATAATCAGAAATCTGAATATTTCTAGTCGAAGAAATATGGAAAATAGCTATTGCAAATAACAAATAAGAATAAAAATATAAAAATTTTTGAAACACTATTCAACAGCCTACAAAGGATCTATTCAATGGACTAATGGTGCTATAGAAGAGGAAGAAAATGAAGGAGAAGGAATAATCCCTCTTCATTATAGATATTAGAGAATCCCTCAATATGAGCATAATTAATATAATAAGGGAGAAGAAATTTCGCAGTGCAATAAACTTCACTATGTGAATTTATGCAAATGTTGAATTATATTTAATAGCGATGTACCTTTTCGGTGGGCGATAGAGACTTCGAGGTATTTTTTCGGGCATTATTGCTCGTCGGATTTTGCTAAGACCATCACTAGCCATATTTGCAATTGCAAGAATTAATGTTTGATAAGTTCCCGCATTGAATGAATATCCCTTCGAAGAAAACAATAAAGTAAATGAATATATAAATAAATAAACAAATAAATAAATTCATTTTATCAACGAAATTAATGAAGTAGTAAAATCAATAAAAATTCTATTTTTAATTTTTTAAGTTCCTAAGTTTTCGAATAATAAAACAACTTTTTGTAACGCTTATTCATCAGCAAGTCAAAAAAAAGAAAAAAAAAATTATATTTATTACATCACAGCTTAGAATTATTACGTTTACTTACAGTTTAAAAAAATCAATAAAATCAATACTTACCGTTGCTCCCGAGTTCAGTTGTACGAATGTCTCCGCGTGATTCAATTGACCACCAAAATTGCGTTTTAGAAAATTGAAGCCAAGATCACAAGGAATACTATCCCATCCACAAGCACCAACAATGTAAACACAGTTCTTTTTCGCTTCATCGCCATATTTCATTTGCATAGATTCGAGAAACTGAAATTTTTCAATGCAAATATCATGTTTTGCTGAATAAATAAATAAATAAATAAATAAATAAATAAACAAGTAAATAAATAAGTAAATAAATAAATAAATAAATAAATGAGTAAACAAATTTTAAGTTTGTCATATTTATAAACAATAGTAAAATAGATAGATTTGTGGGGAATACTAAAAAAAACTTTTAATGAAAAATCTCTATTTTCTATTATTTTTTATTCGCTGTGATGCAAATAAATATCAAATATTAGAAATGAAAAGGTAAAACAAATAATGTAATTAAAACAATGGATTTAAGCATCTAACTTCAAATAGTTGAATACTCAATGTGATGTGATAAATGATGCAAATAGAAATCAATCAAAACTAATGATCCGAATCTTCAACTATTCATTGCAATTTGTTGACAATCTTAAATCATTCAACATCATCTCGATATCAATAACGACCTTTCCCGCTTTCAACAATAATTTCTTATAACAAATTAGAAAAAAAAAAAACTAAAAGAAATTTAATTTAAACTACTAATATTTTAGCTATTCTATTCTATTATTATTTAAAATCTATGATTGAGCTCATTTAAAAATTTCAAATTTAGAAAAAAGAAATAATCGATTTAACATCATATTCTCTTCTCAAAAAAAAGAAAACTCTTAGCAAAAGATCTGAATATATACCGCTGGTTCACCGGAAACATCCACATGACTGGCACCATTTTCAACGGCTGCCTTCACCACTGCTTCACCATATAAACGATACTTAAGAAAAATAAATGAAATTACAATCATTAAAAAATTGGAAAATTTTCAGTGAACATAACTGTAAATTATGGATAATTTTAGTTTTGAAACATTAAAAAAATTTCCTACTTAAATTAAAAAAAGTCGTCAAAATAGTATGCATAAGCAAAAATTTGTTCTTGAAAGAAAAGAACACTAGAATAAAAAAAGATAAAAATNCTTTTTAATCACTCATATAGAATAAATAAATAAAACTTTTTATTATTTATAAAGAATAAAAAAACTAAAAAAAACCTGTTCGCTTTGAAATATTATCAAGAATATTTTTGAGTTTTATTTCGTTACGACCCGCAATCGCAAAATCAATATTTTCATCGCATTTGCAAAGTAATTCGACAACTCGAGTACCCGTAAAACCGGTCGCCCCAAAAACGACCAAATCATAACGATGCGACATCACAACCGATCACTGCAAAATGTTCCCACTAGAATGCGTAGTATTATACGAGTTGATAAATCAATGAAAACTCTATCGCAAAAAAAGAAGAGAACGAAAACATTGCGAATGATCTACGAATGATCTGATATGAATCTACCGATGTGATCTTGATCGATATATGATCTACAATTTAAAAAAACTCTTATAACAGCTCATTGAATCATTTTAAGCGTTATTTAGTTAGGAAATTTTTGTTTTTCTTAAGCAAGAAATAGCGTTTGATACTATTAATTTAAACAGGCAGACATTTAGAGAAAGAGAAAAGACAAACAGACAAACAAATAGATATGCCTTTGACACTTTAACTGATGCAAAAATTGCGAGAATTGCTTCACTCCAGTGAAAATCGCAATCCAAATTTAAAGGAGGAAGATGTTTTGAAAATTTCCCAATAAAAAATTCTTTCCACAGTTATTTGTCTATTTTCTATTCGCAAATAACTCGAAAAATATTTGATCATCACATCCTATAGTATCATTCTCGATGCTATTTTCTTTTCTATGAGCACTTTATTAAGTTCAAGTTGCAATTTATTTTAAAGTTCGATCTCTTCCACCCATCTCGAGGTGAAGCTAAATATGAGTTCGTTTCATCAAACGCTTCTCATCATTAACAAGCGGTCTATTTGTGCAAAGAGGGAGAGAGAGAGGGAAAGAGAGAGAAAGGGTCGGCCCCTTTAACATCAACAATAAATCGACACATCTGTGGGGGACATAAACCCCCCGCATCGATTCTGCGCACACAATGAACGTCAACTTTGTTGGCCGATAGACAGCTGTCAAACGTCGAATGAATGCTTAACGGCTACCGCACTAGCAACTACTACCAACTCATTCCTCTATGCTTTCTCTACGGATCTTTCGAGAAAAAAAAAATTTCTGTTGCTGAAATTTTTAATATAGTTTCTGCTTGCCGATTAAAGTTTGATGCCATTAAAAATGTTTAAATAATTAGTTGAAAATAATATTACTTATTTAATTACTATTTATTGAATTATTTAGTATGCAACGTTTAGGAGACTTAATTTTTCAACATTGAAGAAACCGCATTATTAGGATATTCATATCAGCTATTCATCAACCTATATACCTTTAGGCAATACCTCTTTTGAGATGAAACTCTATCTTTATTAATATGGCTATTTACGTTTCAGTTAGATACATATCAAACAAACTATAGATCAATGAGTTGAGAAGAAGTTTTATTTAGTTAACTAATAATTGAATTTCATCATTGAAAATTTCACCAACTGAAAACATATCAATAATATGTGTTGGATGTTTCTCAGTTAAGAGCCAACTAAAGCCCGTTTCAGACTGTGGACGATATTGGGGTATTTTCGATGATCAATGAAAACTTTGAAAACTTGTAGGTGGACGCATCACGCCATGCATCACCAGACATAGGGCAGACATATATACGTGTTGGTTGTTTTTGGGGTATCAATAATAATTTCAAAAAAAATTTAACGAATGATAGAATTTTTTATCCAATTATTGTGATAAAAAAATTTTTCATTAACGAATTAAAATTTTATCGATAAAATAATAAAATAAATGAAATATTTATATTATTATAAATTTCAATAAATAAAAACAACATCTGCATCAACTATAAGTCAAATAAATTGAGCGCAATAAACAAAAAATATTTCAATATATCTCCTATAAGTATTGCAATTATTTCGATTATTTCGACATAATAACTATCGATTTTTAATTTAATTTAAAGAAATCTAAATTGCAAGTAACTATAAATTATTAAATTAAACAAAATTATCTCATTTCTTAAATGTTTTAAAAATAAAAATATAATAACAAACTAAAATGATGAACGATGATGATAGAAGACACAAATAAGGAATGCAACTAATGAATAGCATCCAAAACGAAATAGAACCATATCTTATCAGTTAGGTGAATATTATATTGCTATCAATGGGCAATAAACACGCCATCGTTTCAGCTAAGGAGAAGGCTAAAAAGCACTATCATAAGAGAATTGCTAACCAGAGATTAACTCAAATAAAGAGCAAAATGGAAAAGTAGAAGAGGAAAAGGGTTGGAGATGTGGAGAAGGGAAATAGATAGGAGGTTGGGAATGTGGTGGAAGGGATTTGAGAGGGATAAGAAGCGGTGGGATAAGACATTTCTGATGTTAAACAAAAGAAGCTGTTGGTTTAGAAGCGCTTCTTGAGAAAAAAACAACCCCCCCCCCCAAAAAAACCCGAAAATTTGAATTCAATTGGTTTTCAAAAAGATATCAAATCATGCCACTTCCTTTTACTTAAGAATTATAATTTGGTAGATATCACTTGATAGGCCGGATTATCGAACGTTGTGCACGCTGTCGGCCACAATGCATTTCCATTTTGGTCTCATCCTCGCCATTCTCGGCCAGGTTTTACCCCAATCGTCTCTGGGTTCTCGAGGTCCGCTCCGCCGTAGAGTGGTTCGATCGCCCTGCAGGGTACTGAGGCCCATTTCCGTGCATTGTTTTAGCCATTAGATGACGCCACCTCGCTGGCTAGGCGAGCAGGCCATTACCTCTCTTCGAATTTAGCCGGTCCTCAACCTCTAGCAGGCATGGTCTGGTGATTCGGGGTATGAATCGACCACGCTGTAGGATTGACAGTTCAATACCTTTGTAGCATGGTTAGACCTGCTGGGGCTTACGCTCCGCTACCATAGCTATCGAACGACCGTTGCCACCACTGCGCCACGATGAGGCACCGAAGGAGGATTTTGCACCATATCTATAAGAAATATGGTACGATATGTGAGAAATTTGGTAGATATATGCACTCATAACTTAAAAAATTTTATTAGACACAAGTATTTCCAATAAAACTGTAAAAAGAAGTGCTAGAATCGAAAGTATAACTAACACTGGTGGTGTCTGTTAATCATTCATTTAAATTTCAGGCCTTAATAAATAGAAAAATTTCTCCTCTATTCAACCGATTAAGCGAAAGACCACGAGATGATCTCATCAAATGGTGCAAATTTCTTTTCTAGCCTGCCAATCAAACCAATGATCACTGAATGATCTTATCAAATATGTAAATTTCAACTGGCTTTACAACTGACAGCTCCAAGCACCACCTAGATGCATATAAAAAAGTGGATTGCCCACCCCATATACCAACGAACACTCATTTTTATGCCATAAGATTTCAACCATTCATATTTCTGGTAGCATTAGAAATAAAATACATTCTCTCGGAAACTTTTTTGCATAATTTGCTACTCCTCTTCAAATATAACAAATAGCTAAAAAAATGCTTCAATATTTCCTTGTGGATCGTCCGTTAATATTCAATCGATTCAATATATCATCGTTAGATAGTTAACTAAATAATAATAATGATAAACGTGTGAAAATGTTGAAAACTTAAATTCAATGATTTTATTCAAATAAAACAGCAAATATGCCATCTAATACAATTCTTCGAAAATGGAATCATATGAATATGTAAATTAAATCAGTCAAAAAAATTTACATATCAGCATATACATATATATACGATTAAATCACGATGAAGTATATTGCAATCGTTTAGTTGGCAAACACTCATTTGAGCCGAATGTTTCGAAGCTTTACTAGATGATGGGCATATCGAACAGTGTTTGCCCGTATACATATGAATAAAGGTTATATAATCTAAAATATATACATGAGAAACACATCAAAGAATTATATACTATAATAATAATAGTAACAGTAATAGTATAGTAATAATAATAATGGAGTGATAAAAAATAATGCAGTACAATAAAAAAAACAAAAAAAAATTCAACACATTGGAGGTCAAAAAGGAGTCAAATCACATCGCCCGAAAGAACAAGCACAAATAGGAATATACACACCACAATGTACAGCAGATAACAGCGCAGTTCATTGATAGAGGTTTGTTGTGAGTTAACATGAAACGAGTATAACTGAATTATTACTCGATAAACATGTTACTCGTTTAAGAGATTCAAACGTTGAAGGCCGTAGCATTTAGCCCGTTCCAACATGTCTGTACAATCATACAAATACCACTCACCAACCGGCAAGTCTATCATCCTACTTCATCACACCTTGATATCTACCTATATCCGTTTAGGAAGATTTATCTTCATCTCGACATTAAAGCAACTTTAATGTTGCGATCGTTCAACCCAATTATCTTAATCATCTATATTTGAAAAAATAAAAGATAAAATAAAATAAAATTCGCAAACAAGAAATACTTTCAAATTTTCTTCCTAAATTTCTATTGCTACACTTGCCGGCTCTTCGAAGCATATATAGTTGCAAAGCTACCTTTCATAAAAAATAAAGACAAAAAAAAACATACACATACATAGGCAAATGCAAATCAATAAAGAAGAAAAAGCACAATTAAGAGAGAAATCGACAAATCAGAATGAAAAAAACTGAGGAGCGATAGACAGTTAAGAGAGAGACCCGCAAAATGATCCAAAAAAAAATAAAATAAAAAAATTAAAATCCCGGCCGATTACACAAAAGAATGTTTGTATGCGAATAAGCATACATCAAAATTCATTGGCCCTAATCCTAATATAAACGACTGAATTTTCGTTGACGAAAATATGGAATGAATCTGGCACAGCCAGAAACGAACCGAATCCAGAAAAAATAATAAACAAAAAAAACAAACAAACAAATAACTAAACGCAATTAGCGTTGCACCCGGTACTCTAGAATATACGATATATGCAGCATATCTATCTACATAAAAAATAAATATGTAGCATATATTGCATACCCACTAAAGCACAGAAGCACCACCATGAGTGAATTTAAAAAAAAATAAAATAAAATAAAAAATCGAAATTAATCACTAAAATCAATCAATGCCGCCATAAATATGTGCACATCACTAGCGATTAGATCACAATTCGCTATCAGTGAGAAGAGAAGAAAAAAAGTATGATCAATACAAAATGAGTGGGCCAACCTAGGCGACAAAGAAAGAGTTGAATACACATAAACAAAAAATTCTAACTTGAAACCATCACTGAGACAGAGAAAAGAGGCTGATAGGCAAAAATATACAAAAGAGTACAGCTGCCTAGCGATATTAAAGTAAAGCTGCACCATAATTTTGTATTGGAAAAAAAGACAAACAACACAATCGCACATGTAACGATGAAAACCACAATTTGTTTTTCTGAAAAAATTCACTCTTGAATTTCCTTCAAAATTATTTAAAAAAATTTTTTTTGATAACATTGGCTTACAATACAAAAAAAAAAATCACAACATCACAACGAATAACAGCCGTAAATCAAGATTAGCGTCCTAGGAATAAGCCCTGAATTTTGAATAATATTCACATAACATAACATCCTATGTAGATCAGGCACGAGATAAAATGATCCACAAATCAATCAAAAAAAAAAAACACAATTATAATAATAACAACAATAAAAATGTTCCCGCATGGCAAAATCGATTACAATATTTGATCCCAATCAAATGTATCCATTCATAAGATGGATTACTATTCATAAAAGAATAAAGAAAAAGAACACATCGGTTGGGAGAGAAAAATAAAAATAAAAGAGAACAAGAGAATGAGAATAAAACGATTGACAATTACGAAAATTATCTAATATGAGGCATATGAACGAAATGAAAATAGTAGAGAAAAATTGAGAGAATATTTGAAAGTAATCTACAATAATTTATACTCAACTAGACATAATACTAATATTTAATCAGGAATTTACAAGAAAAAAAAGCCGAATAAGATGAAACATAAAGGATTTATAGAAAATGGCAGCTTTGAAAATATCAAATAAATTAAATAAAAGCAATTAAAGTATATCGATGTTGTTGAGAGAGAGAGAAAAAAAACTGAGTAGTTCATAAGCAGCCAGCGAGAAGGTTGGTAAGTATGAACATATGAGGTGCAATAAGTGTATTTCTTTTTTTTTTTTGTTGTTGAGAACTTAAGAGAACGATGGCAACAATAACAACACAACATAAATAACACGACACGAGTGGCAGACAGTCGGAAAACCGGACAAAGTGCTTTCCGGTTTATAAAAAAAAAACTGAGTAGTTCATAAGCAGCCAGCGAGAAGGTTGGTAAGTATGAACATATGAGGTGCAATAAGTGTATTTCTTTTTTTTTTTTGTTGTTGAGAACTTAAGAGAACGATGGCAACAATAACAACACAACATAAATAACACGACACGAGTGGCAGACAGTCGGAAAACCGGACAAAGTGCTTTCCGGTTTATATTTCCGGTTTATACAACAACAACAACAATCAGACAACGCTGGAACTCCGCAAGAGAGATGGAACGATTGAAATTTTTTTTGGACGGTGCTTATTCTAAACAAACAATGTGATTAACTCCTAGATGAGGAAGAAGCTAACACATACCAACTTCTATAACCACGTCTCACATCACTTTGTGCCCACGACCTCTTATGGTTAAATTCAAACCGATCAAACCAAGCAATTTATACCTAGGGCTATCTTCTTTCGGAATTAAATACTATAATGAAATCCGAACTTGAATTTAAAACTTGCATATTAAATTTTTTTTTCAATAATTCAACCCAATTTTTAAATTCTTGCAACAAATTAGATGCGAGATAATGGTTATAAATAGCGAAAGAACATATAATGCGTAGTGAAAAAGAAAAACGATTGATGCCTAGGCCTGTGAGACCAATTGATTGTTGAGAATATGATGTGTTGGAGGTCCAAACATATGCAATATTTCCGATTGTGTTAGATTGCAATTATTGAGTGGATTGTAGTCATCGTTTTCGCATGCTCCCCACATACCCAAATAGTCATCAATATATGGTGAAGCGTTATTGTTGCTTGACCACAATGAACTCATACCCGTTGTTGATGAATCAGTATTGCGTATTGACATATTATTATTGTTATTATTATTGTTATTGTTGTTGTTGTTGTTGTTGCTGCTGTTGGTCAATATGTCGCCACACATTTCGAGATCCTATAATATAAATTGAATATAACTTAACAAGCATTAATTAATTAATTTATTTAAGAATAGTACGTTCGCCTGGCTGCTGAACATTCCAAGTTCATTAACCCACCCTAACATGTGCAGTAATTTCATTTCCCTATTATTATTGTGAATATTTATTGATTTTTCATTTAAAATTTCTGAATTTTATAGCACTTTATACAGCGTTCCAATTCTCTTATACATTAATAAAGCTCAGTCACACGCTCTAATGAAAGAAAAATAAAACCGGTCGAAACTTAGATGCAATAATTTCAGGTTCGTTGAATTAGAGGGGGGAAGAAGATGAAAAGTGGTAAATAAGAATAGGTGGGGAGGTGGGGTACACGGGTAACATCTAAATGTTAATCTGTTTTATTATTTCTCTCTTACATACTACGCATAAATTCTTCAATAACGCAAGTAGTCGTCCCTAGGCCTACGCATCTACGTCATCCGACTACAAGCTCGTATCGGCGCAGTCGCAAGTAAACAATAAGCTTGCTTGCTCTCTTCCCATCGAGCGTTAGATAGGAAACGGCAGATAGCGCTGATTAATACATGCTAATATACTCTCACTAATAAGTCAGCTAACATAGAGAGATGTATCGTTGTGAATAGCAACTCTCTACGCGTCTAAAGAAAATTCTAGAAACAACGTCATCAGACGTAACTCTCTCTTCCCTCTCTTGCATGCTTCATTCAGAGATATATGGGCAAAATTTTTGAGGGTAATTAAAATTTCAAAGGTCTATCGAAGCGAACCTTAGAAACAATTCTTCTCGAATGTAAAAATTAATTCCAAAATAGTTCCCAATCAATTAGGTTCCCTAAAATTAAAGTGTTATCTCCTTTCTCCTTTTATTACTCGACCCCCCTTCCCTCCCCGCCCCTCTCCTTCAAGTGAACCAGGAAAAATAACGAATTTTATATATCAACCTGAATAGCATTGCTGCGAGCATCAAGAGACAGATTATCGTCGTTCCACGCCCAGCTATAGCTTTCACGTTGCTCGCGAGACGGGAAAACATTCTGATCGATACGCTCACATTCCCACTCATCTTGTGGTCTTTGCCCACTTTCCTCGTTCATCAAATCCTCATCGGGTGACATTTCATTTCCCTCAATCAGACTCCCATATACATCTTCGCCACTTTCTTCGAGATCTCGCTGCAAATAATGCAACAACGAATATTAATAATAATTATGATTGATTTAATGCAAAATCTTGAATATATAATTCAATCATAAATTTAGATTTATTATCAATGGATAATATAGCAAAATAATGGATATACCATGAAAGCAATCTTGTTTGAGCGTACCCATGAAGTTCTATCCAAAAAAAAGGTTGCCAAACCAGCTAAAAACCCACAATCGCAAAAAATTTCAATGCGTCTTGGAGGAACTATTTTTTAATAAATAAATAAAATAAAATAAAATAAAATAAAATATTTCTGTTGCATTTATCCACTAGATAATCTCACCTAAAATATCTCTTTTCATTTTAGTTTTTTCCCACAAATGTCGAAGATTATAAAATATAAAAAATTTATTTATTTTTATTTAAATTAAATAGTAAATAAATAAAAATGAATAAGTTTCTTATACTTTTATCAAAAAAAAACACATTAATGAGTATAAAAATGAACCTGCAACGACTTCATCGTATTATAGATGAGAAGTGATTTACGCAACGAGACATTAATATTAGATGCATTCATTGAATGAATTTTTGCGATTGAAAGTTGAAGCATCTCTCGTCGACGTTCGTTAAGACTATCCAATTCGTTCGCTAGCGAGCAAACTGAGCTAAAAAAAAAATTGCCTCAAATTATTTTTTTATAAAATTTTAGAGGGAAAAAAGAATTTTGGAGAGATTATTAAAAATGCATTAATATACTCAATATTACTAAAATAAATTTCATAGTTTTTTAATAGATTATTTGTGAGCTTTGAAAAATACGTCAATAAAAATGATAAGCAACACTATCTCTGATTAGTATACTAAATGTTAAAAAAGGTCCATATTTAGCAATCTTCTCGTAGCTGTCAACCTTTCGGTATCGAGAAAAAAACTGAAGAACAATCCAAATTAAACAGTACAGAATAAAGGAGGTATTCCCGAGACGATGATCCTTACCTAGAGTCGAAACTGGAGGCTCCATCCGAGGAGACAGAGGAGCTCTCAGAGCAGTCATCATCCTCGGACTCCATTTCCGTCCCCAACTCATCCAACCTGCAAAATATTATTCAATTCATCTTATATTCTCTTCATTGAAGCCTATTTAAATATATTTTTTCGCGATGAATCATAATCAATTAGAAATTATTTTATAAATGAAATGGTGAAGTTGCTGCAAATGTGGTCTATAACAAGCGAATGACAATTACTACTGCAATGAAAGATTCGTAATAGTATAAAAAAGGTTCATAACTCTAATATAATCGCATCATAACTATGAAGTAATGGTTACCGAAATTGGATAGGTAGAGAGCGATAGGGATATTGTGAAAGATCAATAATAGAGGGTACAACGGGGGCGGCGAATAGAGACTCGGACGACGGCAAAGGTGAGAATACAGAGGCCGTGTCTTGTGGCCGCATCTGTGACTGCGACGATGAACAACTCGAGGGAAACGACGACAACAGCAAAACCATTTTGAGCAACTACCAACGACAAGGCTGTCTGTACAAACTCTAAAATATACTTTCTTTTCATACTGTAATAGTTGGTTACGATATTATAACGGAATATATTAAAACAAGTCGATACAACGCAAGAAAATCTGATTCTACGGTAATAACTTTCAATGATTCTATGGTAATGGCTTTCAATGATATGGTAAAGTTGCGACGATATTTTTAAACAACTGCATCAACTAATGGACACTGTTTTGAATATAGGCATCAACCAGAGGGCGCTATTTTAAACAATAGCATCAGCCAGAGGGCGCTATTTTAAACAACAGCATCAACCAACGAAGCCCTACATCGAGCACGAATTACTGACGTACCACTAATGAAAGGGATTCACACAAAAGTGGACCTGTAGTGCCTATAGAACACCTGACTAATGAGGCAATACACCTGTACGCAACAGCAATAATTCGCAGGTATCTTCTCGTAAAAATCGAAATGTTTTGTAGTCACCATTGGTTTTATTTGAATAATGGCAAGTTAACAATCCACAAAAAAAGAATCATAAAGACCACAGGAAGCGTACATGTGCGCATATATCTTCGAATAAACAGAGGAGAAAATCATCAGTAATGAGTAAGGCACTCACTGAATTGATACTATCTAGAAATAAACAAATAAAAAGCATTTACTGAAATGATCAAATTTATATCCAAGATGTAATATATGGAATTCATAAGAAATGGAATTGCAAAAAAAAGAAATTCAAGGTCAATTTTAGTATATGTACATGTATATGTATATGTATATGTATATATTACTTTTTTTTAGAAAAGTTTTAACAAGAGAACTTCATAGAACGTCGTCTTTTTAAAATCGTACAGCATTTAATTCAATTCGAAATGAAATATCAATAAGATTTTAGTCACGAAAATTATACAAATATCGGTGATCCATGAATATTCCCTACATATGCTCAAAGGAAACCAACACGTCAAGGATGTGCCCTTCCCTCTCTTTAAAGCAATACTCGAAAGTCACCCCTTCGAACCTCCCCCCTCCCTCTCCCCCTCGTCTTCCTGCATACGTCTACCATTTAATACGACAAACATCATCAAAGCTTTTACTACAAGAATGTACAGTGACAAAGAACATTGGTAACTATAAATTCGCATAAAATTAAAGTCGAATATTGAGAGGTGACGCAGAGTGGCACATTGAAATCACGCACACACCACTCAGGGCCACTCATTTCCACCTATAGAGAAGCCTGTTTAGTTATGTGTGCAATTCCCAGTGCTTTCCACTGCGTCCCCTCATATATTCTTTCGTCGTCCGTCGTTCCACCATCATCACATCGACATCAACGTTACCTACTCGATACACTCAGCATTCGCACACCTGCTCAACGCACCACCTCCTCGCCGGAGTGCAACACCCAACACTGGCACACAACGAGTGAGCATCGCAATCAAATGGATTTCTAATGCTCCGCCCATCACGCGAACAACGATGATGCTCGATGACGGACGCCCACTTTGCTCGATAGGAGAAATCAATAGGAGTCGAGGGGGGAGCGATGTGTTTACATGAATGCTCCGATGAATTTAGCGATCAGAGAACATACACACGCAATGAAATGCTTTCTAGAAAGTTATATTAATGCTTGTAATAAATATGTTACGATATAAATGAAGCATATTATTTGAATTGTTAGAAAAATAACAATGACGTTGTATTCGATCAACATCTAAAGAAAAGTGAAAAAAATTTAATTACAATTGCAAGAATAAAGAAAATTGCAATATTTAGTGCTATATTAACATGAGATTATCTTAAACTACCATCTACGATAACACAACATGATGTTAAACTATCACTTTTGATAACACGAAGTTATTTTAGAATACTTATTGGCAAATAATCACATTTCTATCTCATAAAATGCATAAATAATCATTGTTTATCGATTGCAACATTTCAGAGCTTATTATTTTACAATTTACTTCGAATATTTTAGTACGCACAGGGTTTTTATCGATCACATCACTTTAAGTAATTTTTCGTTCTCTCGAAAATTTGTTTAAATTTATGTGAAAATTATTTACTTTTTTTAAAATAAAACTAAATAGACATTCTAAGTGAGATAATTTCCAATTTCTTTTTCTGAGAAGAGAAAAGTAGAAATTTTATTGAATGACTCAAAATAATCACGCTAATATTTTGTCTGATCATACGTATGTCTGTACATGTCTGTGTATGTCTGCATGTCTATTTGTTAGTCTCGCTTTAATCATTATTTAATAGGAAAGATTCTTAACAATTGAAAATTCTCAAAAAATTTTTCCATAATTTGGGAGGGAAAAAGAAAATATTTTTGTAATGGAAACAATAAAAAAAATAGAATATCTTTGATGGAAAATTTACACGTTTATAGTTTGGTTGAACATATTTTCTTTGTATTATCATCGATATTTTATTGCTTGCTAAGAAATTATAAAACTAGTTGATATGATGCCTAAAATTTTTTTGCATATGTTCGCTTAAGAAACCGCTTCACCTTGATATACATCATTAGTAGTTTTTTGATAAATGGAAAAACACACCAGAGAAAGTGGCACGATATGTGCTTTTTACATTAAACTCGTTTAGTCAATCAAATTCGATAAATTATCAACAAATAATAAATCACTAAAATAATTTTCCATTCTTTAATTCACTCAATCACTTCTATAAATCTATAGAACGTTCAAAATTTGCTAGCATAAACCGGAGTTAGATAAATGCAAAATTCATACGAATTTTATCGTAATTTCAAATATTTTTACCTTTATTCGAAGTTCACAGATCAACATAAATGATAGTCTAGGTATAGACCTTACTACGATGTACGTTATATCTAACAACAGGGCGTGTGCTATAACGCTCCGCCATAGCTCAGTGGCAGATCACTCGCCCGGCAAGCGAGAGGTCGCGGGTTCGTCCCCGTCTGCGGACAAGTTTTCATTGGTCATCAAAAACACCCCAATATCATCCGCAATCTGAGCCGGACTTCAGTTGGCTTATAAATCGAAAACATCTAACATATCTATCAACATTTTAAACCTTATCTTCTATTATTTCCAACTTAAAACTACTAGGCGAACAGACATGCACAGACAGACGCAGACGTATGTGCACATAGACAAGCTATCGTTACGCGAATCTGTAAAACAAGTTTACGAAAAAGAATAAAAGCACTAGTCGTCTTTCGCAAGTCGTGCATTCGGTCACCGACACAATTTAATATGCAGTCGTTGAGGAGGGACGGTATGCATAGTAAGAGCGAACGCCTGAAATAAGGAACCCGAAAGGTGGAAAGAGAGAAATAGAGGGTTGAAAGGTGGGACAAAAGATGGGGAAGGGTAGAAATCTTTACCTTACAAAGAAAATAAATTCAGAATAGTAGTAAATCGTCGTGTTTCTCTTTCAACACTCATTGATTTACTTTGAGAAAAACTCCGTCTAATCTATCATCAATTTACGTAGTGAAAATTGATCGACTCGTACAAACAAATGTTTAATCGGCAAATCGATAAAAAAACCCTTAAAGACAGGAAGGAAGGGAAAGAGTAGAAAGAAATACAACTATAAGAGATAGAAGATTGCAAAGATAATGCTGATAGATTAATGCCCAGAGAAAGAAAGGCAACCAAAAAAAAGAGCAAAACGTATCGCACTAATGTTGAGCGTTTTCTATTTGTCATTTCTTTCACTTCTCTATATACAAATTTAAAATAAACTGAATTCTTATACAGCGATTTATTAGTAATAAGTAACTGTTCAATGTTGAATGCTACAACATTATAATAATCGTCTTACTTAAATGAGNTCCTATGAAGAAGAATCATGAGAAATTTTTCTAGATTTTATTTTAGAAAAAAAATGGAAATTTTCCATAAAATTTTATTTATTTGAAAAAAAAAATCCAAATTCCAACGTTAGATATGCTCGATTGCACAAATAATGAACATCATACATCAGTGGACTATAGTTTATGATCTTATGGGCTGATAGAATATAAAAAATTATCAATCAGTAAATATTTTATGCAAAAAAAAGATCCACTTGAACGATACGTGCATCGTAGTGTCAATATTCATTAACGTTCTCATCAAACACAAAAATTCGCACTATAATACTCTCTCCTTGTTGCCCTCAACCCTTTCATCTATATAGACATCGATGGTGTTAACCTTGAATTCAACTTATCACTAATTATATTTTTATTATATCATTGTAATAAATAATTATATTATTATATTATTTATAATAGTGCTATGAATTCAAATTTATTAACTCATTGCTTTAATTATTATTATTTATATGAGAAATAAACAGTTCTATTTTCCACTATGGAAATCGTTCATAAAACGCAGAACTAAGGGCACCTCTTATTTAAGATGCAATTCATATGTAAATATTACAAAAATAGTGAGAATATGGAAATTAGCTAAAAATTTGCAGCGGCAAAAAATTTTTGAAAAAAGAGAGAAACGGAAAAGTTGATGCGTGAAAAAAAATCGCTTACGTTAGAGGATCTATAAATCGAGTGTAAGCAGCAAAGAATAGCAATTGCTTATCGATATGTTAACACATTCCACATTGAACAACTGCTATCGTCAAGTCTCAAAGATCAAATGGGAAAATCACGAGAGAAATTATTTCACGACAAATGTTGGATACTTACAAATTAAATTCTAAAAGTATAAAAATCTATATAAATCTCATTTTTTTTTCATAAATAATTCTTGAATATTTCTTACAAATAAATAAAAATCATTAATGAACTAAAAAATCTTTAATAGAAAGAATAAAAATGCTGCAAAAAGTATTTCAACTAAAAATAATTAACGATATATTGATAGTCAATAATGCTGGAAAATTCATTTTTTTGTGTATCCAACGGATATTTTTATTTAAGCATTAGAATAATTTCAACTTAACGATAATCTACACGCATTGCAAAAGTAGTGGTAAATATTGCAAAAGTATTGCAAATTAAGCATCCATATTGCAATGAAGAAAATATTTTATCAATCAATTTATCCAATATACGAAGACACAACACAGACAGCATACACACTGAAACAACACAGAGAGCATACACACTCAGACACAGCACGGATAACATACACACTCAGACACAATACGCTATTATGCATCCATAAAACCCGTTTTGTGAAATTTTATGACGCAGTAAGTAGTGGTAGCTTCCTTCCATCTTTATAGGTTCTAAGAGGATATTCCCAATAGGGAACAAATACACTGACTTGAAATTATCTAATTAAGAAGGGGTTATAGAAGAAGAATTTCAGGTTTTAGGTACCACTTCATTGTGGATGGATGAGTTGATTGCGGCAATAGTTTACCACCAAGAGAACTGCTCCTGTCATTCAATTCATGTTTGTTTACTCAGATTCTTATTATTTTCTTATAGAGGAGCAATCAAGAAACGCGAAATTTACGCTGTAATAAGCGAAAAACGTCTTAAAACGTCTTACAGCGATTATTGCACTGACAGTTAAATGCTATAGAATGGGAATGACATTAAGCTACTGCGCAATGTTACTTGTGCTCACTGCACACCTTTTTAAAGGCAACCCACCAAAGTTCCCCAACATAGTGCTTGATTATCATTCTTTCAATATGCATCAAGTGTAATTTCAACAGATGTGCATATGTACCTAAAATTTTGCGATATACGAACTACACCTTCATGAAAATTGTAGCTTATAGACACTCAATGTTGTGACGAGTAAAAAAAATTTGCAACTAGATTGCAACTAAATCGCATCTAGTTTCACATCGTTTTCGTTTCTGGCGCACCAATCTTTTGCTTTATACTAAAAAGTTATTGCTTTACCATCAATACTGAAGCCTAGATTTGCTCTCCGTCGATCTCGGGATTCATACATTCCAAAAATTGTCATTGTTCAAGTGCAGCCACGATAAGAAAAAAAGTCATATATCGATATGCTTTAAATTTAAGGCCTCTTTTAATTTATATAAAAGTTGATACATCTATAATATTCTTACATATAGCTTATAAGCATACATAAGAGAGGTTTTTAGGAATCTTTCTCAGCCGAGATTCTATTATCGTATGAATGATTTAAAAAATCAATCATAGCTACATTGCGGAATTTTTCGATGCGAATTAGAACGTATTGAAATACTTTTTGGTTATGACCATGTAATGCATCGAGTACAGATGGAATAATAATTTATGCTGACGTTTGGACCGTTTGAGCCATAGTCATAGCACACCAAGCTCGAACTTAGGTAATTAAACCATGGTGACAACCAAAAACTGTTATTCTAACACATCTATCGATCATGCGTCTGCGAAACAACAGTGTTACTACTCATATTCGAATTGCAACGATTGTTGCAGGAAGGTGATTGAATCATTGCCACTAGCAATGACTACAGGAATTATCAACTTAAAAATTTTAAGTGCTGCAAATCAATATCCATATGAAAAACATTTCCCACAAACAATGCATCTCAGTGAATTAAAGGTAAACGATATGATTTCTAATTAACGGTAAGTACTATATAATTTCTAATTAAAGATCAGTTAAGTACCATTGTGATTTTCGAATAATTTTTCAATCGTTTTATTCTATAAATACTGAAATGAGCATTTATGAACTATTGCTAACCGGAGTGAAAAAAAATTATACTCGGTGCTTTTCAGTACTATAAAATTTATGTTTATTTATTTTCCNGAGCAATGCAAAGAGAAACTTTCTGAATCGTTTTGTTTAAGAAAGAAATGTATTTTAGGCAAAAAATTTAAAATATTTCACAATGAAATATTATTTAGAAAGCGTTCGTGCTTGGAAGAAACGTGAAGGTCTTGACAAAAAATCTGAAACAACAACGGAATATATCGAAAATTCGCGAAAAATTGCTGAAAGCATCAAGGTTTTTTATTATATATAAAATTTTTTATATTTTTATATTAAACATTTTTTTTTCTTTGAAAGTGAGCGGATATTAGTAGGTAGTGATCTCAAATTGTGAATTCTTAATCGAGACCTTTTTTTCACCGCTGAAAAATTTTTTAAAAAGTTTTCTCGATCGATAAATCGGTAAAAAATATCGATGAAAGTAAAAAATTCTCTGAATTAAAAATCGTATTTTCATATAGGCGGTTCATGGGAAGGGAATAATAATGATTTTATTTATTTATTTTTTTGATGATTAATTAGTGATCGTAAATGTCTATGTCGTTTTTTTTCATTTATTCGCAACGAATACCATACTAGATGGATAAATCAAATATCAATCATGAAAGTAATCCAGCTTATCGGTGGGAATTCTACCGTTAAGATTACCTAATTCGCCTACAACTTTTTTCTTGGAAGAGAAGGAATTCTCTTTCCCCTTTCTCTTCCCCTATTGCCTACACACCCTACGGGTACAGCAGTAACTTATGACAGTTCAATTCAAGTTTTACCCTTTATACTAATGGGAAAAAATATGCATATGTCGGGAATTGTGGAATTTGAACTTCGATATCAAATCGGGTTGTTGATTTTATTAATAGAAATATCCTGAACAGGTTTAAGATGGCCAAGATTGAACTATAATATTTGTTACATTGAATCTACTAAATATATTTTTAACTACTAGCGGAGTTTATCGGGGGATTATTCCATCCTCAAAAAAAAGAAGAGAATTTTTTATATTAAGGTGGGTAGTCGATGCAGTGTGCAATTAAGCAATCAACCAGAGAAAAGAGGTGTTGTCTCATATGTTGGTGAAACGAAATTCCGACCAGGATATTGGATTGGTATCACCTATGATGAGCCGGTCGGTAAAAACGATGGCTCTGTCGACGGTATAAGGTAATTGCTAAAAAACTATATTTGTCGAAAGTTCCTTATGCTTATTAGTCTTAACTGGGATAGAGTAATGCTGGATAGGGGGAAGAGCTGGGGAAGGGGCGGGGAATGGGACCTATGCATAAGATTCTATGAATTGAACATTAGCACAAAGTAGTGAAAGATTCTACTCGTTATATTCTCGCTAATAGTTTCAATGACCTAGACTTAATTCTATGGCCAACAACTGATTCGACAGTCCCCAGAACTCTGTTCTAGATTAGTGAGTATTAATTAAGGCAATGAACGAATGAACAAAAATGTGTCAATGTTTAGCTAAATTCAATTTGTACGAAAATTTTGCCACAATTTAGTCCGTTGATATTTTTCTCTAAATGAAATTTTTAGATATTTCACATGTGTGGATAAATATGGTGGTTTTGTTCGACCTCAAGATGTACATATCGATGATTCCCCACCGCTAATTTCTGATCATGAAATGGAGGAAATCTAGCGGTTATTACTTTAATTATAAGTTGTTTCACTATCCTGTTTTAGATTCTTCTATTACCAATATTTTTATT
>QEWY01000735.1:98592-143494 GCA_006503575.1 Baylisascaris schroederi | reverse complement strand
TAAATCGGCGAGTGTACTGATTAAGGTGATGTTTTTATCAGTCCTTATCAGTTAAATCGGCGAGTAATCAGTTCAATCCTAAATTACTCAAGTGTTGTAGAATGCGACGACGTATTCGAACAGCATCGAAAACATTCGACATAATCGGTGATTATCTCGCACAATTGTTGACTGATATTGCGCTTCATTTTCAAACAATTATAACCTGTTCGAATTTTTTTTTCCCAGATTTTCTAAATTGCTGTTGATGTTAGAGCATTTACTGTCATCTTTTAATGCTCAATATAGCTACCACAATCGATGTTTTGAAGGATTTGTGTTGTTGAGTCTCATTTCTTGGCTTCTAATTAAGAACCACCCCCCAATTAGGCCTTTTATAAGCAATATTTTTATTTCTCTTTCACCACCATCTCTTAAGTAGAGGGGTGATTCCACAAAGAGAAATCCATAAAATCACCTAGGAAGAAAGATGCCAAATTTACATGCAACATTGGAAGAAACCTTTTCAAAAATATAAATTAAAAAAAAAAAGTACCTGCGAGGATCCGTTGCACACAATTTTGAAGTATGAGGTGGTTTTTCTTTTAATGACAGGCGTCCAAATAGGGATACATAGAAATAAGAGGTTTGACGCTCGCGTATAAATCCACCACCTTGTTTAAGACCTGTCCTGGAACAAAAAAAAATCGGTATCCGGCTTAAGGCCTGTCCGGCTCGGGATTTGTCCCGAAAAAATTCACTGTCCGGTTTAAGACCTGTCCGAAAAACTCATAAACGTATCCACTATCTGAGAGGAGGAATACCCTTTATGCATTGAACAAAACTGGCAGTGCAATGTTTTTCATATGACTGATAAACGTATAACAGTGCAGCTGTTACATCGTTATCCTACTTTAGTTAATCATTGAATCTCCACTGAGAAAAAAGATTTTTTTTTTGGAAAATTGTCAAACTACCAGAGCTATGACGTTATCCTACCTGATCGGAAGGAAAAGAAATTCACCATCTTTGTAATCGTATAAATCCATACCAATTTGGAATACTACTAGTTCTTTGTCTATCGTCTGCTATACCTAAACTACTCGTCAAACATTACAGTAGGAATTATCCACCTATGGAATTCCCCCCCCCCCCCCCCAATTAGGCCTTTTATAAGCAATATTTTTATTTCTCTTTCACCACCATCTCTTAAGTAGAGGGGTGATTCCACAAAGAGAAATCCATAAAATCACCTAGGAAGAAAGATGCCAAATTTACATGCAACATTGGAAGAAACCTTTTCAAAAATATAAATTAAAAAAAAAAAGTACCTGCGAGGATCCGTTGCACACAATTTTGAAGTATGAGGTGGTTTTTCTTTTAATGACAGGCGTCCAAATAGGGATACATAGAAATAAGAGGTTTGACGCTCGCGTATAAATCCACCACCTTGTTTAAGACCTGTCCTGGAACAAAAAAAAATCGGTATCCGGCTTAAGGCCTGTCCGGCTCGGGATTTGTCCCGAAAAAATTCACTGTCCGGTTTAAGACCTGTCCGAAAAACTCATAAACGTATCCACTATCTGAGAGGAGGAATACCCTTTATGCATTGAACAAAACTGGCAGTGCAATGTTTTTCATATGACTGATAAACGTATAACAGTGCAGCTGTTACATCGTTATCCTACTTTAGTTAATCATTGAATCTCCACTGAGAAAAAAGATTTTTTTTTTGGAAAATTGTCAAACTACCAGAGCTATGACGTTATCCTACCTGATCGGAAGGAAAAGAAATTCACCATCTTTGTAATCGTATAAATCCATACCAATTTGGAATACTACTAGTTCTTTGTCTATCGTCTGCTATACCTAAACTACTCGTCAAACATTACAGTAGGAATTATCCACCTATGGAATGTTACAGTAAAATTGCCATATCCGATACGTATTACCATTCCAGCATTGTCGTTCATTCTTTTTTATTTGAATGTTTTTATTTCTTTTTTTTGTCGATTTGTTTGAAATCCAATTGCAATATTCCTTTTTTATCATCAAATTCATTGTTGTACAAATAAGCATAATCTAAGCAATCCGACACTATACACAACTCTTAGACAAGTTAAGCAAATTCATCAAACGTAGTAATGATGAGCATCAAACTATTAAATTTCAAAATTCTTTGTTCGACGTAGCCTAGTACCATCCTTAAATCGAAGGAGGTGCGATTGGGGGGGGGGGGAGGGGAGATATTTTTTGCGATATTTTCGTCCCGAAAATTCGATCAAGCATGAAGGTAACGTTTTTGCATACCGCTTAAGAAGTTCACCTTGAAAAAGAAGGCAAATTATTGGGTAATATCGATTCGGCGCTCTTCCTAAATCCCTGTGTCAACATAACTCAGCCTATTCGTTCAGGTGGAATGTTGGCTAAAAAAAATTCACCACCAACCCTACTCAAGCAAATCAAAATTGGAACTGCTATAAGAATGAATCGAATATTCACAATAAATCATCAGCGAGAAAAAAAATTTCCCAAACATTTCAACCACCGGAAATTGTTTCTTCGAATATAAATGGCATACAAATATACATATCAATTAATTAAAAATACATAGATAAAGGTGAATGAAGGATTCCCCTTTTTCTTTCATAAATTTTCAGTAATTTCATGAATTCGTTACTCCAATCGTTTGATTTCCAACCAAAAAAAAAACGTTTTCAAGTTTTCCAACTTATTGTAAACAATGAGACTAAAAAAAATTTCTCGAACCAAATTCTGGAAAAGAAAGCTTATTCGTTCCATAATCTTCGCAATATACTGCTTCTTACAGTTCACTTATTTTATCTTCACCTTTCTTCACATTATCAACTATCGAATTACGCTCTTTTACAAGTAATTTCAAAGCAAGAAATTTTAATTTTGAAAGAATGATCTTTTCTCTAAGTATCAACAGACTTTATGAGATGCCAAGTCTGAAATAACCCTCCCTTCATCCGTAGGATTGAAGGTCAAAAAAAAAAAATTGGCCTCCATTGTGTGCAATGAATTTGCACCATCAACTACCATTACAAAGTTCGCAACCAACAACCAAAGTAAGTAGCACACATCGATTACAAGTTTACAGATACATCTACAGCCGTATCTATATATATCTAATGACAACTACATCAAACGCTAAAAATATAGAATAGCAACTGAACACACACCACAAAGATGAGAGAAAACAATAAACGATACATGACTGAAACTCAATATCGATGCGTCGTTAGTGATGATGAAGAGCGGGAGGGTAGGGAGGTGGAGGGAGGGGTAGAGCAAGTGACATAAACTCTAATAAAGACATCGTTGAAGGCATGATGCCCTACCAAGATATCAACTGTCATACCCACCTCTCTTTGTATCTTGAATTTCAAACTATTCACCAATAAACTAAGCACAAATTTCTATCATTCGAATCTTTGGGTCAGATGAAACCTCTCATCACCTACAATATTTAATAAAGGATTACCTCGTCCCCTCATCTACCATTCCTCTTCAACTATCATTCCTTCATGAGCATGCACCAAAAAGCAACAGAACAATATACAGGGTAAAGTATGCCACTCACACCGGATCAAGGCCAAGGTTTCATAAATTTGATGGCCCTCATTATAGTGCTGAAGAAGGCGCTAGATCGAAAACATCCTGAAACATATATAGAAGAGGTGCGATCCGAAGCGAGATCAACAATAGCTACCCAAAAATTACCATGAAGATGAGGAAATAACAACACAAATAATATAAACAATAATAATATATAAAATATTTTTTTTTATTGAAACTATTTGTTTCGAGAAGAAAAAGTGCTCATAAAAGAAAGACGAGAAAGGAGAGAGAAAATATCAGAACATCTAACTAAACAAGAATCTAAAAAATATGGAAAACGAATGATGGGAGAAGGGATCGTTAGAAATTTCTTTCAAATTTGTTTTCAATTAATTAAATGAAAGAACTCTTCTAATATCGACCGCCACCGTAAATACGGTCATATGATTGTCAGGTATCATGAATAAAATTAGACAGCAAGGCGGGAAACAAATAGGAATTTGGAACATATTTCCAAGCAAAAAAAAGCTAAAGTTGTAAGACTTAAAACAATTCAAATTCCACACCACTTCAGCGAATACCCACCGTTATCGAACCACTGCTATATAGCACATAGCACATGTTTTACTGTTGGGATGAAGAATCAATCTTTCAAAAACAACCGAAAAGGAGGATCGAACCAACAATCCACATCTAAACGTTTAAACATCCTACCTATTCAACCATGCACTTTTTCTATGATATGACGAATCCTTCGACTATATCAAATATTACTTCAGCATTATTTACGTTATTTGGTACCACATTCTTTAAATTGAAGTATCCATTGCACACTTTTCTAATTTACGCCATTAACCAAAATATATGAAGCGGCACAACGAAAGGAATTCTTAGCAATTTAAATCCAAATCAAGGAGCATATATGGAACATATCTTTTTTGAAGTTTATGATGCCCATCATCTATGCAAAAAAAGAAAAAAATCTCTCTAATATTTCTAGCTCACTATTATCGTTTATACAATAAACACAAACACCATCATGCAAAAAAAACGAAGATAAAAAACACACAATATTACAGAATTGTTTACAACGTTGTGATACGAACACCTCGTCATAAAAATGAATTATGAAAAATAAGCAACCATATCTCCACGTTTATTAAATCGTCCCTCTTTTTGGACGAATTTTCACTTTAAAAAAAATCTTGGGCGCTATAAATAAGAGAGGGGCTTCTAGACGAGGAAATACGGTGATTAGTTATGCAGCCCTTCTGCTGCAAGCTTTCTCGGCACACTAAACTCAACCACTAATTATTAAATAAGCAATAAAAAATAATAATTAAAATTAAAAGCAACCGATTTGATTCTCTTTGCTCGTCAACGGTACATAGATAACACCCATCAGATCGCGTACCGACACCTCTCCACGTTCATCTTTATCAACTTGTACGAATCTTTGATCACTGTGTGCCGCACCAACTGGAATCAGCATTCGCCCACCTGGTGCCAGCTGTTCAACCAACTACAAACAACTCCCTTTATTTTAACGTTAAATGCTTATACATATTCAGGTGCGAGAAAAAAATCGGTTATTGCCAACTGTCGTTTCCTTCCTAGAACAAATAACGTGAAGCTTAGATCACGTGTCCCATCAACGTTGCAAAGCAAGTCAGCTTCTGCCATTCAGAGATTAGAAAGAGGGATCGCCTATCACTGCTCTTCTTTCTCCATTCCCCTCACCCCTCCCCCTCCCCCGCCAATGCCTGCAAGGCACCAAAGTTTACGCAGGAAAGTTCAGCTCTTCAAAGTTTGTTGAGAGGGTGTGGGCGACATTATGCAAAAGCGCAGGCGCAATAAAGAGACGGAGAGAGACCGCGTGCGTCCTTAGCGAGCGACGCGGCACTGGTCACTCGGAAATAAATCGTCGCAATAAATGTGAAAAGATACAGTAAGAAAGCGAGGTTGGAGGAACGGATTTCAGCATAATTGAAGGAGCATTAAAAGCTCTGTCATAATCAGAAATAATCTCGGACAAAAACAAGAACTTTTCTATAAGATCAATTTTTTACATGACGTGCAATTGACGAAAATTGCATGGTCATCGATAAATTTGGGCCTATAAGTCTATAGAGGAACTAGATTTGGGAAGAGTGACTAGGCACATTCGAAAGAGCATTAAAAGCTCTATCAGAATCAAAAGTAACCTGCGACAAAAACAAGAACTTTTCTATAATATCGATGTTTTATTTGACGTGCAACTGATATAAATTGCAGTGTTGCCTTATCCATTATCTCATGCGTTATAGTTGTGCGTTTATGACAGTGTTTTTAATGAAGAACTGAATTCATGACACGCCTCGACGATCTAATGAGTTGACACAAATTTCCATAAATTACAGTAAACTCGTTGTGGCTCCTTATGAATGGATCTTTCATGCGACTTTTACATGCGCCAGTTAAGAATTCTTCAATTCGACAGTTCTGGCTTTCCTGCATTTTCCGTTAAAAAAAAAAATCTCATCCCTCCTTTATCCGGTTCCAGCAACGATGGATATCCAGCAGCTCAAAAACGTGTCACAATTTCCTATTCCAATTTCCCGATTGGAGAACTATTACGGCATTAAGTGCTACTATTAAAAACTGCAAGTAAGGTTAAGATTAGAAACTATCTTATCGCGAAAGATAGTCTCACGCTATATTTTAAAAAAATCTCTATCACCATCTCGCATTTTCATCTCACTTTACTTAAACCCTTTTATATGAAAAATCCAACATCCAAACAGTATCAACAGTTTAAAACAGCTATCCTCCCTTCATTTTTTATTAATTTTCCATAATAATATAACACAGGGCTAATTTCGAATGCAGCTGTAGAGATTATAGCGATTTATTAACAAAAGCTTGCTTCTAGGCACTAAAAACGTCATTGGCTGACACCGAAAAAATAATCCCTCAAGGAATATGCAAGCAGACAAGCTATACGGACCTAACTGTCTATTTTTGCAAACCTTATCACGCTTCAGATGAACACGACTACAGATACGCTGAAAATTTCTGTAAAATTCTAGTCCCTGAATTTCGTTACTGCAGCCTCAATCCCATAGATATGGGGTAGGAAATGTTGAATAAATCTGCAAATGCAACTTAGTTTTGCTAAAAACTTCACTGTCCATTGAAGAAAGAAGTAATGGATCAAATAAATAGGAAAACAAAGAGTCAAGCAAATTTTAAAGCAAATGGTCACCCCTTCCCTTTCCCCGGCTTTTTTTGTAATTCAAATAAGAAATAAAACGACACATAAATAAAGCAATACCTTAGGAGGTAGTGTTGGTGCAGCAGCGCCCACATGTATCGCTTTATACGGCGCACAAGGTGCATAGCCAAGACGTCCATCTCCTTCTACCATAATAACACGACCAGTGGTTAGTAAGTGGGCATGATGCTTTTCGATGTTCCTCTTCGAGAGATCGACCAATTCTTTTATATGGTCGATGCCAACCACCTTGCCACTTTCGCCCACCTTTAATTTATAATTTACCTCTCATTTTGCTAGCACTATGAAATCAAATAAGAGGAGAAGTAACAATAATGCAAAAACCACTATCCTCGTTTTCCATCCTTTCTATTGCCTATTACAATGAACTAGTTCTCTTTTCTTCAAACATGAAAAATAGCAACAACCACTCTAAAACTTGACTAATGGCTTGTCAGCTGATGAAACTTTGTAAACTATATCTTACTTTTAAAAAATGTATTTTTTCGGCAAACAACCAACTTTTTTATTCAACGCTTCAATTTTTTCAAACTTTAGCAATCTAAAAATTCCCCTAAGGTGAAAGAAGTTTTGCAAGTTCCGATGAGAGTAACTTCAGCAGTAACATACACATATCTGGATGCAGCCATGAGATTAGCACAAAAATGACTAGTTTTTCTAAATGCGCATGTTTCATATAATTAAATAACTAAACAGTATGATAGAGTTATGAAACAGACCATCTGCGCCATACATACAGTTAAATAGCCCGATCCGGACCCGACATCCAGAGCTGTATCGCCTTCCTTCAGATGATCTTTGAGTCTTTCAAGTGCGGATGCATGCTATAACATTTTATTGATTTCCTTCATTCAAAAACAAAAAAACTTTTATATACTAACCAAAACCATTTACTTTACTCATTGTTAGGTAATCATATTGATAACTCTAAAAAAACTTTCATCCGGTTTGATGACGTCACTGTGACGTCATTATAAAAGCTTTCTTCATCTCGTCTTAAAGATGCCCACCAATTACGTTTAGGCACGCCAACAATCGATAACACTCACGCATAACATCCCCATCAAGCAATTCCCGTGGTGATGATGTAAGGGATTATTTCAACCATTATATTACTGCATTAAAAAAAGAGAAAAGTTTCCATAAAAGAGTTATAGTCGAGATCGTAGAATGCTCGAACTTATTGTACTTTTCGAATCGACTGCTATGCAGCATTGCCACTTCAAAATACAGGTTAAGTAGAAAAAAACGACAACTAAACAATGCATGGATAACAGAACCAGTATGAACTTAAACTCAGCTTCTCGAATTTAATTGATTTAAATTTCTTTTTTTTACTAACCATATGAGGTGCACTGATTGTAGCGTTGTATCCAATCGGTTCAGGATTGTCGAAATATGGATTCCGAGGACAAAAATCAGCTCTATCGACGTTTAACATCGCTTCACCTACGCGATCATCACGAAACAGATTGTTCCCTGAGACAGGCGTTCTACAGTATGAAGCCATAAATATTGAGTCTTTACTACAGTATGAAACCACCTTACTAAGCAGTAATAAAACCGATTTACTGTTCACATCTCTGAGGTAGTTTCCACATGATTTGCCTTTTAGATACTTGCAAGATGGGAATTCTTTTACAATAAAAAATATCAGCACTTCCTTTTCAAAGCCACAATCTCTTCATCCTCCTTTCTTCTTCATTGTTATTACCACTTCTTCCACAAAGCCATAGTGGCAGAAAAATATAAAGCTTTGTGATCCTGGTCGTGGCTGAAACTGGAACTAACCGGTGAGTGAAATGAGTTTAGAAGAGAGAGGGTTAGCCATGCCCTACCCCTTTTCTCTTCAAGTAAGTCTGGAAGAACGGCAAGTGGCTATGCTCTACCCCTCCTCTCCATCTCTAACGTAAAATATACGTTTCTCAGATTCATAAATAAAAATAGATGATATACTTCGAAGATTTTCGACCAACGTTGGATTCGAATTTCCATGTGAACGCCAAGCCATTTTCTTCAATAATTTCAATCTCTTCCAGCGAGCGTACAATTGCAATGCTTCGTCGACGGTGAACCGTTTCTCGTTCATGCACTATCCATACAATAAAATAATTTATAGTTTTATGAACGTTGTTCGTTCAAATTCGCTGCAATAATTTTGCAAAATTTAATGCAATATGCAAAAAGAAATTGCAAAAATAGGCGCGATCCTTGCAAATCAATAACTGTCGAAATGAGAGATACGTTCGTGTTTTACATATTGCATTTATGAGATAGTGAATAACGAATTGGATCTATCTTTATCAAAAACTTAAAATTATAAAATAAGCAATTTTCATAACCCCAACTTTAAGAAAACCACCGCCTCCTTCGTAACCAGAACTTTATTTATTTCTTTCATCAATAAAACATTCATTACGAATAGATGCCTCCTCATATCGCGTCCACTTCCACTTAAGTGAAGCTATAAGGTAGCGTGAAGTTTAGAGCTTAGGCTCGTCTCCTACTCATCGGATACTGAAGAGTCGATTCATCGTTGTTCCACTCAAGAAGAGAGCTCTGATTTGCTCCACCGCCTTCGTCTCTATGAGACCCTTGGTTGGAGTGATTCGGTAGGACGAAATCAAAGAGTGTGGTCGAAGGCCTCTTTAAACCGACCGTGCGGTAAGCAATACCAAACGCTACAGTACCAGTACTTGTCACTAAAATTATTCACTTGCCTACGAACATATCTAAATTTTCAACGCCTAGAAAACCGTTCATTGTTGCTCCATCAAGCAAATAAATTCATAGAGTTGTGCGTTTCTACTGAAGCTGACAATCGATGGGAATAAACTTCAACGACAAATTCATTGGTAAGTTTAATTTGAATTCATNCCCCCCCCCCCTCCCCACAAAATGTAGTCAATAATAATACTTGTTTCAATAACTTTCATCTAAATAATATTAATCGAATATTAATTTCATCGTTGATGAATAAAACAAAAAAGCAGCAATTAATAGAAATTATTTTATTATAGTAATTAATCGCTTTATTCGTGCAAAAAGCTTAAAAATCACAATGAAAACATTTTTTTATTAATCGTAACGAATAGCGTTGAACAGAGAAAAAACATCAAAACAGACAGAATAAACAACCAAAAAACAAGTTAGAAAAAAAATATTGCTTATGCCGGTGAATTTCAACAAGCGGAGTGTTTCAGAAATTTTCTCATTTTCCATGGGAATAAGATTTTCAATTTTTCTTTCCACCATAAAATCCCATAGTTGTCGCTTCGAAAAAATTTTGCATTTCTTAGAAAAGTAGCAATAGAAACATTTTTATATGCATAAGATAATAACCTGTGCGGGAAACAATAGACACTTTAACAAAGGTAAGTAGAGGCAATGAAAATAAAAGAGCGATTTTCTTCCTGGTGAAATAGGCATTTCAAAAATATGCAAATTACATATGAGATTAAATATATGCATATGCAAATTATGCAAAATATGCAAATTAATCGACATATGAGATTAAACTTGTGGAATGAAATAATTCTCACAAGTCCACTCTATACGAAATCCGTCACCGTTATTATCGTTACGATTGTCGGTTACGAATTCGAGGAGCACCGAGTTACCCGGTTCAATTGGTATTTCTTTTGGTAGAGTTGTCTAGAAAAAAAGGTTGATTTAAAATTATTTGCCAAAATTTGCATATAATAAAAATTTGCATATATCCGATATACATTATCATAAACCACTTAAATTAAACCTCACAGCGATTGTCTAATCGAATTCATGCAAAACGATTTCTGTCATGTTTTTTTTTGCACAAATCATTTACAAAGAATAAAGAAAACTTATTCATAATGATTTAAACCATGATTAAACGAAAAAAAACATACCGAATTTCTGCAGGGTAAATCACTGAGCGGTGTATTTTCTGCTCCTCCAGGTCCTATTTCACCCATTACCATACGATCACCTTCCGTACAAATACCATCTTTAATCTCACCAAATTCCATAGACATTAATATTAATTTGCATTTATGTCCATTTGGTGGATCTATTTGCCATCTACAAAAATTTTTATTCTTTATTAGTTATGTAGAAAAATAAAAAAGAAACCTGAAATTTATGAAATGAGATAAAAGAATAGTAAAATAATTATAAATGAGTGAATCAATAGATGAGAATGGATAATATGAGATATGAGTGAAATATATGAGATGAGAAAAATAATCCGAATTCTAAAAATGCTAATAAAATAATTAGATGAGTTGAATGCATTGCACAGGCGGAAGGAAATTCTGGTAGTTGCCATTTTTTTAAACTGTTGCAATGCAACATATTTCACTACTTCATTTCAGCGAAAGTGATCACATCCTTTCATCTCTAGTTCCGCGATTTTGGAAACTTTTTTACAGTTATTATTCTATGATTTTTGTATCTACTTTCCTTAAGCTTATGCATTCTTTAAATTACATTTTTGCAATAATTATATTGAAAATCTGAAAAAAAAAGAGAACACAAGAAAATAAAACAAGCAATATCTAAGCGAGAACGTGAATTCTATGCTATGGTCATTACTAGCGGAAAGCTTCAAAAAGTAATTAAAACAACCACTTCAATAAAGTGGACAAACCTTACTTTTTTTTAAAGGATACGTATAACTGTATCGTTTTGGTCAATAATGAAAGAAAATTGCCATCTATAAGCTTCACGAAGAACTGAATTTTTTCATTGTATACAAAAAATCGCCCACTGCTAATGTGAGGATTCTGCGTGAGAGAGGGAGGAATACGGAAGGGTGGGGGTAACTGGGGAGAGGGGGATAAAAATTCAAATAATAAGTCTTCGAGAAAATTAGCAATACATATAGNGAATAAATAAATGAATAAATAAATGAATAAATAAATGAATAAATAAATGAATAAATAAATGAATAAATAAATGAATAAATAAATGAATAAATGAATGAACAGATAAATGAATGAATAAATGAATAGATAAATGAATATATGAATGAATAAATAAACGAATAAATAAACGAATAAATAAATAAATAAATAAATAAACAAACAAATGAATAAATATATACATATAACGTCGGATATATGTATTGACGTTATCCTCTCCGCTTCCTCCCCGTCATATATACATGCCATACACCACGACAGGTCACTGAGCTTTCATTCGAAGTCATAGAAAGGCTGTCCATGAAAACCATCCACAACAAAAGCTGTTAACGACCATTGGTCATTTGCTGGTCATTTCTGTCATTTCCCTTAGTTCTTTCAGAAGGTGGTCAGAACTACTGGCTTTGCAAATAGAAAAACAAAAGCTGCATAAAAATTCATGATTCACAAATTTTTTTTTTCAGCGAAAAAAATTCCCATTTGAAATAACTGACGTGTTAAATGATCAGTCACATAACAATCAATTTTATCGATTCATGAAAAGGTGTTCTTTTAGAATAATATATGTGTTCCAATCAATATGATCTCTACTATTCGTTTGTATCACCATATATTTTTTGTATTTTTATTTATTTATTTGCTTTATCTTTCAAACAGCGTATTACCATCAATACTGCTATCATTATTTTTCATCTGATCACCGTTTTAATCGACATTTCAGTGCATCTCGAAATATCTCCACCTCTTCTTCCATCAATCCCTCACCTATCCCCTATCTACCCCCTTCCGCCCCATCCCCCCAAANATATATATATATATAATATATTATATACATATATATACATACATATGCAAACAATGAAAAAAGTTACATTTTTCGAATTTAGGATTTTTCATTTCAAAGAAAATCCATTCAAAAAATTTCTGGATAAAATGAACGCACGGATCTCATCACGAATAAATCTGCAAACAGCTCATCACAAATAAATCTATAAAAAGACACTGAAAAATACGCAAAACCTCATTCGTTGGTTTGATGCGTAACCGGGATACCCGATATTCGTAATGGCACCTTGCATTTCACTTATACTTCCAAAATCGAAGAATATTATACGACCCGTTTCTTAAAATTTCTATTTCAAATAAAGCAACAATTTAAGTTATATTATAAAAAAAATATTTATAAATACAACAAATAATTTTTTTCTGAATGGAATAAATAATTCAAATTTTTTCTTTTTAAAATTTTACGAATACTTTCTTCCATTTTTCAATTTTTTATTTCATTTTCAACTCATCATCATTGGAAAGAACCTATTTATTATGAAAGATATGTTGGATGTTCTTGAGTTATGAGAACTGGAGTCCGGCTCAGACTGCGAATATTAATACTTTTGATGATCAATGAAAACTTGTCCGCAGACGAGGACGAACCCGCTGACGAGGACGAACCCGCGACCTCTCGCTTGCCGGGCACGTGCTCTACCGCTGAGCAATTTTTTGTGAAACAAAAATTATCTGCGCTACACCTTCTGAAAAAATTAATACGGGTTTTTCAAAAAACAAATTCATAAATAGAAAAGATTGAAATGTCAAAAAACCCAAAAACAAAACACCTAAAATATTTCAATCACTTGGAGGATTTCTATTTCGACTAGTTCGATTGATTTGAATATTTGAAAGGTATTTTCAAAAAATTCTCACCGATTGGTTGAACAGCATAATAATATGCATCAAAACCACCAGGTGCCATTGTATTATCCGTTTTCATATAGATACTTAATTGATTTTTTTGGCTAAAGAAACTTGGCGGTAATTTAAAATCACAAAAACGTTGAGATGAATTTCCATTCGAATCGATAATCTGAAAATAAAGAAATAAAGAACCAATCAATTATTTGTACAGAAATTATTTGAGTAAAACAAATGAAATATGTTTATATTTCATAAGGAATTATTCAAAAAAAAACTGAAAAACATTTTGAGATAGATCTGGAAACTGAAAATTGGAAAAAAATCTAAGAAAGCGGAAAACTTAGAAAAAATTGAAAAATAGGAAGTTTTTGAAAAAATTTATTGAATGAAAGTCCCATTTAGATGATAAAGCCCTAAAAAAATAGCCAGCAAATTCTTCCACATCCAACTCTTCTATAACAAAATCGATTCAACACTTACGTATAAATAATACCTTTCTGCAAATTAAGAATAATAATACCGCCGTTCATTAATGTTCATCGAGTAGCTGAACAAGTTAAAATAATGTTCACATTCATTTGAATATTTGTAAGATAAAAATTCATTTTATTGGCTATCGATTATGCAAATTTATGCGCGTAATAATTTGCATTGATAATGAGCCCGAAACTTTGCTAAAACTCTTGAGTTTTTTAGCGCCGCACTAATAATTGACTAATAATACTCCCTCCCCCTCTCCTCTCCACCCTCAATTATTCACTGTAACTCGAAAAAGAGACCTTTTATTCAATTCAAATGTTGTCATGATGCAATTCTCACAACATGTTAGATCGACAATGAAATATACTTTCTAATGATGGGAAAAATTCATTTATTGAATGAGATGATCAGATGATAAATGATAAAAAAGAACTATACCTGTACGTAATCATAATCGCATGAACCTGTACGTGGCAACAACATCATTCCAGTTGGTAAACGCATAAAGCTAAAACAATTAAATAATATTACTTAAAATAAATATCACACAACGAATTATGAATGCATTCTTAATTTTTTGGTTAATTTAATTACTATTTAAGTAAAGATTTATATTTACTAGTGCAAAATACTATTGAGAAGTATTAAGACGATAAAATAATCCCATATTCAAGCGCAACTACCATATCAGGGATCATAGTCGAATATCTAATGCTGTATGCTAATTTGGAAAAAAAGATGCATTATTTAGAAAGACGGAAATATGTATGTGGAGTAATGCCTCCTATCAAGTCTCCTTTGACATTACAATTGAAAAGTGAAAAATAGATGTGCCAAAAATCCCAATAAGGAGAAATATCCCAATGGGCCAAAACGTCCCAATAGACTTAAAAATCCCAATGGGTCAAAATATCCCAACCAGCTGAACATCTCAATAGGCTAAAATATCCCAATGAGCCAAAACATTCCAACAGGCCAAAAAAATCCGAATGAGCTAAATTTTTCCAACGAGCCAAAACATCTTAATGAGCCAAGATATCACAGTGAGTAAAAATACCACAAAAAGCCAAATGTTACAAAATCATTGAAACTATTTTCAAAAAATCCACGATTTCACATTATATATTTCCGGAATCGACATACCGTGAGAATGGATTACGCCATCTTTCAAGTATTGATGACGGTCGAGGTCTATTAGCGAATGCATCACGTGAATTTGATGTAAGACGACTCATGCCAAATATTCGTCTTGCTTTCTCTAGACGAAAATCTTTAAAAACGAGTAGAATTCGATAGCCATCCAATGTTTCCAGCGTTGTTTTACATGAACTATTATGATCGTATGGATTCGGATAATTTGGGCTCGTTAGACGACCATTCATTTTCATACGCGCATTTATTGTTCGATTACATGCTGAAAATAAATAAATAATTAAATTTTACATAGAATTTTGACTCTATGATCAATTGAATTGAAGCAAATTGAAATAAAAAGAAAAGAAAAAAAATTGAGATGAAATTAACAAAATGAATAACTAAATTTTATTTCAAAAACACTCTCTTAGATTTCTTTAAAAATTGGAAATGTAGAAATAATGGATATCTTTCTTATGAGATTTAATTTATTCATTAATAAATTATATTTTCAGTTATCCTTTCGGATTACTCTTCTCATCAACATTAATTTATAGTCAAATTTTACATGCATGCCAAAACTATAAATATGAAAGAGAGAGGAGACAAGGAAGGAAAAAGAAAAAGAGAAAAGAGAAAAGAGAAAAGAGAAAATAAGAGAAGAGAAAAGAGAATAGAGAAAAGAGAAAGGCAAAACATAACTTCTTAATAAAAGATATTAAAAACTTTAAAATTTGCACAACGAAGAAATTTTGATGATGAAGAATGTCTTATCAGATTGATGTACAGATGAAATGAAAAGAAAAAAAATTCCTTCAAATATTTTATTATAAACTTATAAATTTTCAAAGCGATAAGAAAACTTACAGTTCAGAGTTTGATAATTGAGTTTATACTTTGATGTATGTTCACTTTGAATCACTGTGGATGTTGTAATCTGAAAAAAAAATTCCCACTGGTATTTTTCAACGCAAATTTTGTACAATTTTTTTCAAACTTAAGAGCAATAAGCTTCTCAATTATACTTTCCCGTCATATATATTTTTATTTTTGTTTTTCTTCAGGAAATTATCAATTTACTCTCAGATCCATCCCCTTTCAATTAACTTACTCTCAGACTTTTCTTTGCATTCAGCTAGGAATGATATGAGGGGATGGGATCCAACAATCCGCGTCTGTAAAATAATGTCAAAAACAGGGACATTATCATCCAGCAGAAATAAAAGTGAATAAAATTTAGAGGAAAAAAGATATGACGTCACCGCAATCGATGACGTCATCGCGAAAATTCTCAATCACGGAATTATCGAAAATGCACGAGGATAATAAAATTTTCATATATTCACAGGCTAAAATGATTGCATCATTTATTGCTTTTGTACAATTTCGCAAATAGGAAAAAATTTGACGAATATTTTAAAACCTCCCTCCAAAAAAAAATTAGATAAGCTGAAATTTGGCAGCGCTTAGTTCTATTATCGCGTTATGTGCACCAATAGAGTGCATTATTTACCCTGTGAAGGTTAATTAAATCGATTTTTTACCTGTACAACACTAGTTCCCGAGACAAAATCGGCTGGAAGTGTTTTCCCGCATAGGCGCACCGTTTGTGGTGCTCGTGCCGCATCAGCGCATGCCGGATGATTGCAATCGGTTGGCGTTCCAGCATCTCGAATCTCTAGATACTCATCGGTACAATCGATCACCGTCGATGGAAATGAAAATTCACTGAAATGCATTTAGACTATTCTGAATTGAGCGAAATGGTACATTTGGAGAGTATTGTTAAGGAAAAAACTTCTAAGAAATATTCAAAATAATTTTGCATAGTAATTAAAAAGAACCTTTCTTCCAGCAGCTTCCATTTTATACGAGAATATTCCTAATGTACCTTCAAGTATTGTAGACCCAATAAGACTTTTATGGCGCCGATTCACAACTGGACTTTCAATTCAATTTCCGAGGATCGCCTATTGTTGGGAAGGATTTTTCACAGGTAAATTTTATGCTATATTTATCTACAATATGTTCAATAAATACTGAGAAATAACTTTGCTATAAGTTCTTTCACCTCAGGTAATCTGACAGGTGGGAAGGGGAGGGTTTTTTTTACCTTCTCGAGAATTCGATCCTAAATCAAGCGGTCGTTAAATATTCTCAAGCAACTATTTTTTATGAGGATTTATAATTTTATAAAGAAAACTAGCTCACATGAATTGAATACGAAGTGGCATTTGTTCTTTTGAATAAATGATCCATCGGCAACGTTCATGTTTCGGTGATGAACGAGTAAGACCTATAAATTGCTAGTATTTCAAAATAGTAGCATGAAAAATTTGTCTTTCATAGTATTGAACGTATAGCGGCTTTAATTTTAGAAAAGTTTTGAAAAATGGCAATGAAAATTTTTTTTTCGATCATTCAGAAGAAAATATATGAAACTTGATTGCTCTTTTTAACATTTTTCATCCTTATACAATCTATAAATATGCTGAATAATTTCCATGCATATGGAAGATAAAAAAACAGAGAGATTACAATAGAGGTCAATTCAATTCTTTAAGGTTCCTTAAGATTTGAATGCACGACTATAATACTTGAAAGCGATTTAAATTTGCAACATATGCCTCATCACCTGCGTATGCATTATTAACTGCAGCGAGTTATGACCGTGTTTAGCTGTGTCTGGCTATGTTTGGCTATGTCCAACTATGTCTGGCTGTGCCTTAAAATGTAAATTCGGCTAACTTCACTGAAGAAATTAAATAGACATTCGAATAATTGTCTGAAAAATCATCTCATCATCCTATAATGAGAAAATTCTTTCGAGAAATTTATTAGCTCATCGATGACAATTACTTCTTTAATTAACAGTAACTCTATAGAAGTGTAATTTGAAAAAACTACTGAAGTTGTTAATAATAAACTATTATTTCATTATTATTAAAAAAGGCTAAAAATGGAGAAAAAACAATTATTATTTAGGTGATTATACAAAATTAATATGCATCATTAAACTAATAAAATATTCAGGCGAAATTAATCAACCTTTCTCGCTTTCATATTGTAATTCGATTGGTTCACTTTCGGCAATCTTTTTTCCTCCACAATTCGCTGAAAGTGATGAGAAAACCGTTGGAATGATTTTATGCAAAAAGAAAAATCTAATTAGTGGATTTCTTCATAGATTACTTATTTATATGAGCATAATATTGAAATACCTTCGGTATGGATTTCTCATCCCTTATATTCTACAATTTACGGCTTAGTATGAGCTTATTAATTTTGAAGAGGATGGGAGTGCACTAATTTGCATATGAAGTAATGGTTGATGTTTTCGCGCAAACTGAGCAAAATAAAAGTCGCGCGATGCAAATGACTGACTAGTTGCGCAAATGACCAACCACTCTACTGAGTAGCCAAATGGCAGCCCATAAGTAAACTACCTACCCGTAAGCAATAATCACCTACCCATAAGTGATTACGCATGCGTACTACTATTAAAATATAAATTTTGCAAACAATAATAGCTCTATCTACCAAGTAGAACGATTAGCCAATGAAACAATGAAAATAAGTTTGCAGAATATGATATTAATTGAAGCAAAAATCTGTGAAAAAGAATTAAAAAACGAACAAAACAAAAATATGGTATGCTAAAAAAATACATACGTGTGATAGCTCTATATCTAATTGTAAATCCTTTAAATGCTTTATCCGAATCGGTTTCGAAATAGACGAACACTGCACGATAAGAACTCTTCAAATTTAGCGGTAATTCTTCAGCTATTCGGCAAGTATTCGATAGTAAAAGTGGTGAAATAGTTCTATAGCCATCGTATATCTGGAATAAAGAATTCATCTAGAACAGAAAATTCATTAAGAACAAGTAACTTCATGTAGAACATGTAATTTTATGTAGAACATGTGATTTCATGTAGAACAGGTAATTTCATGTAGGACAGGTGATTTCATGTGGAGCAGGTAGCTTCACGTAGAATAGGTGATTTTATGTAGAACAGGTGACTTTGTGCAGAACAGGTAATTTCATTTAGAACAGGTAATTTCATGCAGAACAGGTGATTTCATGTAGAACAGGTAATTGCATGTAGAACAGGTAATTTCATGTAGAACAGGTAATTTCGTGTAGAACAGGCAATTCTATGTAGAACAGGTAATTCCATATAGAACAGGTAATTTCATGTAGAACAGGTAATTTCATGCAGAACAGGTAATTCATCAAGGAAAAATAATTCGCCTGGAGTAGACAATTTATCTCAAAAAAGTAATCAACCTAGGATAGGTTACTTTATTTGTAAATGGAAAGGAGTTTGCAAAATATGAATAAAGAAGCGATTAATAACAAAAAAATATTGCATACACTAACATCAACTACTCTTTTATTTGGTTTGCCCATCATTCACGCACATTCAATCTTCCTTTTTCCCGGAGTTTTTTCCGTTTTCCCTTCGTTGTTTTTTTTTTACCTTTAAATTGTTCAACTCATGATTAATCTTTTTCACTAATATCTCTTCTTTTTGAACATTTCAAAATGGGTAAATGATAGGGACGATTTGATCAGCCTGTTCTCTTCTTCCCTCCCTCCTTCAACCCCCTCCTTGACTCCCACGTGTGCTGGCTGTATCTGTAGACTCATTTTTTACAGATATGGTCAACGGAACTGGGAGATAAGGAGCAGTTTTAATACGTTAATGATAAGGTTCACTAATAAGTGCTATGATAGGCTAACGTGAATTGCCTACTATCTGAATGATGAGTTGTTTAATGCTTGAAACCTAAAAAAAATTGAAACATTTAAAGGCGTAAAATTAAATGTGTACCGCGATGAAATCATAGCAGTAACCGGTTTCCGGATGAGGCGTTTCCAATTCAAAATCGATAATTTGCATCTCAATAATCCTTCCAACAGGTGCCTTAATAGTCCAACTACAGCGTAAATTATGATAATAGAGTGCATTATTCTTATCCATCGGTGATTTTAATTCTGCCCAATCACCAGCCGTCAATTCACCACCACATCCGGCCGATGGTCCTGAAAATAACTCCGGAAAGGTTTAATAATTTCGGAGAATTTAAAACTCCTGTAAAAAATTGAATAAAAAAATAAAATCAACAATATAGTCTCAACAAAGCAAAAAAAGCCAATTAAGCATTCAACAAGAAAAAACGAAATCATTGACATTTGAAGCGATCATTACTATTAAATTATTTACGAACGTATGAGTGTATTTTTCATTAAAATCGGTGATATGATAAAGTTTAAATGATCCAAGATATTCATCAAAGCACAAATCACTTCAGATCACCTAATATTTATTTATTTATTTATTTCAACGCCTCAAAATGAGAAAACATATAAAACTACGAATAAAAGAAAGCTTATCTCATATCTTGCCAGGTAACTCAGGTAAGCTTTTCCCCCGCTAATATTAATAATTTGATGCATATACTAAAATTTTTTTTAATAAATTACAAACATCTCATAGTAACAACAATAATAAATTAAGCGTAAGAGAAGAAATCAATACAACTCGACAATGAAATAAAACAAACCAAGTGTTGCAGTAACAATGAATTTGAATCCACCTTTATTCATACTTCTATCGGAAACGAATTTTGCAATCATAAAATTTCTACTAGTTGTTATTTGATTCAACGGTATAATATTGCCACAAATACGACCCAAACTTGTATCGTTATTCATTTCGGCTCCATCAAATAGCTCCAAATAATCGAAAATACATTCTGATGATTCCTCCAAATCGACGTCGCTATATCTGAAATTTCAAAAACTTTGCAATAAATTTTCCTGAATTTTTTGAAATAAAATAACAGGTGTGACACTAAAAAAGAATTCATTCCTGCTCTAATAGGAGCTGGCTGATTAGATTTTTTGATTGGATTGGAGTCGTTAAATTTGATTCCATTTATTATATTTTAAAGTTACTAAAACATTTCCATAAATCAATCACTATATCGCTTACTACATTACTATATTTAGACATGATTTTATATCTAAAATCACATATTTTATAATAAATTACCGATGTGATATTAAAATGAGTTCAACAGTTTAGCTAAATAATTTGATATGATCGATTCTCGCTATCACAGAGAGTCTTTTTTTTCAACTTATTAAGAAAAAAATTATTTTTAATATTTGACGAAATATTATAGCAATAAAAAATATTTTTCACAACAAAAATTCACTTAAATATCTCGAAATATTTCCCTCATTGATGTGTTTTTTTTTTGTTGCTATCTTTTACGTTCTCATTCTCTCATCTCGTCGCCACATGCTATAAAAATAAAATAAAACAAATAATGATTGAAAAAGTAGTGAGCAGTTCTTACGAAATTTACACAATTAGAGGAAACCTATTACCATTATGAAGGAAAAATTGGAAACATCAAAAATAATTTTTTGATAAAATACAACGGACTTAATACTGAGCACTCGCTGTTCAGGTGCACTAATATTCCATATACATTCTAGGCCATGATGATAAGGTAGCGGAAAGCCCGGTGAAGTGATCACTGCTGACATACCATTATCCACATCTTTTAGGTTTATTTCACCACCACATTCTGAAATGATGTCGTAAAATTCAAATCCGGCAAACCGGAAGTGTGAGAATACGAAATAAAATTCACGATTAATTTTTTGTGAGGAATGATATCCGTAAGAAATTATTCACTTATTTATTTATTTATTTATTTATTTATTAAAAAGACATATAAATGTACACAAAAATTTTTATTGAATAGAAATTACTCCACTCAAATATTATGGCTCAAATTTTTTCATCATAGTCGCCTATTTTCTATCAGCTTAGTGCGAATGCTTAGATCTTGATATGTATGAAAATGACACAAGTCCTTATCAACTATTAAAAAATGTAAAACATTTAAGCAAAAATTTAAATGCCCTTAGCAGAATTAAAGTATAAAATTGAATATTAAGTATTTTCGGAATTCAATAATAAATTAATTTATGTTGTTGATTTTGATCAATGAAACTATTAAAAAACCTTACTTGATAAAGCATATGATAATTTAAATCCCCGATAATGCTTCTTTCGATCACCATAATCCTCATACATCGATAGATTAGTAACAAAACGAACGCCAACTGGTCCCTTAAAAACGAGTATTAAATTCTTTTAGACTGTAGAAATGTGAAGAAATATAAATGATATGGAATCATGTGAGTGTGATTATACTTCGTATAATGGAGCCACTTAAAAAGAACTCCGAAAATTTATTGATCAAAAAATTTAAAAATTTATTACTAATAAAATTATTTGCAGGTTCATTTCTAATTTATACTACTACAAAATTCTCAGCAACATTATTTCTCATTAGTGTCGCCACCAAAATTACTTTAATTACTTACTTTCATACCTCTTATTTTATATATCTTTCATATGAATTGTTATGAACATGAAGGATTAAAAAATTTCTGAAAGAATGAAAAAATAGAAAGAAAATTACTTTTACAACAATTATAAATTCCTTTAATAGATTTATAAAATGAATAAAAAATTATTACTTTCACAGAGATGGGTGGAAATTCGCCCATATTATTGCGTGATGAGCAAAATGTATCAATGATACGATTAGCGAATACATCACGAAGTTCAACATAATCGGCATCGCATGGTTTACGTTGATAATCCACTATAATATTTAATACTTAATGTACATTTTCTCCGAATGATTGAAATTTTCTTAGTAAAAAACGAGAAAAAAATTATAATAGCATGTAGATGTCGAAAAGAAAATTTTTGCATTTTCTGAAATATTCCGCTCGGAATTTTTTTCCAAAAAATTTAGATTACGAAAGAAAAAGAATGGAATGCTTATTTATTTATTCGCAGAATAAATGAACAAATTAATTAATCTGTGGTGTGGAATCTAGATCAACGATACAGAACAAAACAAACATTCCAATATAATTATATTCCAGCTAGTACAAACAGTCGTAGAACAATTCTGGTCACAACCCTCTATCGACAATCACCGTGTGTCGACTATGAAAAATTCCCACTACAAGGGGTCTTTTGACTTCTACTCATATAGAAACGCCAAACTATGCTTTGTCATCTAAACTGCCATTTCATAAATGTAAAACCTTTATCGGTTTGATTACCCAAGTTTGAGGTTGGTCTGCTATGATTATAGCGCAAAGAACAGGAACGTCAGCATAACTCATAAATAGTCGATGAAAAAGAAGAAATAAAAATAAAATAAAATAAAACCTCTATGTTTATCAAGATCAAGATCGAGTATTTTCAACGTAACAATTGGTACTCCTTCATATTCAGGTTCAATAAGATAATTGCATATCGAATCGATATTTGGATAGAAATTTGGATAGTGTGGTGACGTTACAACGCCGTGATTTAATCGAAATACAGTACCACATTCTTAAAATTTGTCACTTTCTTGAATTATTTTGTACGACAGTAATATAGAAACTCTTGAAAAAAGCCTTTACATGCTCGGAATAACACAAGAGAGGATACATTTAATTGTATTTCAATGTTTAGTATAGCCGAAAACAGCAACTCTAACGCCCCTCTTGAAATTTTTACGGCTTAATATAACATATTAATTTGAATAATATTATATAACATACGCATAGAAACACATAAAATATGAAATGCAAAAACGGAGAGAAGTACATTAAAAGTAAATAAATAATTAGGCATAGATTAAGCTCATATCCTTCCATCCTCTCAAATTTCATCGTATCATTTCCCCCATTTTTCTAAGAATCTCCAAGGTTCTTTTTTCAAAACAATAGATCCAACATAACCTTAAGATCATGAGTGCGTTAATCACTCTTTTCAGCATTCAAAAAAGGCGAATTTTTAATTGCGTGATTACACCTAGTTTCTGATCACATCTAGTAAATACGATCACTACTTAAGCTTCAAGTTGGTAACAGAGGATAGAGAAAGAGAAGGAAACGAACGTTGCAAGTTGAAAATATTTTCATTCTCTGCTAGATATTCAAAATTGTATCGATAAATTAGCTTAAGATAAAACCGACTATATGGTTGCCGCAATAAATCTTTCTGTGCTGGAGCCGATGGGGGGAGGGGGAAGGAGGGGTTGGAGAGATTTAGCATATTTCTGAGCTACGCTTTGGGAAATACAAAAATAAAAAAAAACGCCGGCGCCATGTTGAAAATTTAAAATCATAATCGAAACTACAAAAATCAAAAGTTGAAATGATTACCTGCTCTCCAGGTAATATTGAAACCTTTAGCGGTGATTTTCTCGTCGGATTTGAACTCAATTTTAAGACGATTACTCTCTGAGCGAAAAACATTTGGTGTATCATAACCGCACATCTTTTTTAGTTCTTCCTCATGATCGAATAGAAAATAATAACCACCAACTGGTGCAAGTGCACGTGATTGATGCTCTTCACTAATCTGAAATTGAATTAAATTACACTGGATTGAATTGAATTGAATTATATTGGATCAAATTGAACTAAATCGAATTAAACTAATTGAATTAAAATAAACTATATTAAATTAAATTAAATTAAATTAACTAAATTAAACTAAATCAAATTAAATTAAACGAAATGAGATTGGATTAGATCAAATTAATTAATTTGAGTAAACTAAATTAAATTGAATTGATTAAATTAATATGAATTAAATTAAATTGAATTAAATTAAACTGAACAATTGAACTAAATTAAACTGTGCTAAATCAAATTGAATTAAACTGAATTAAGTTGAATCAAATGAGAAAGAATTGAATTAAATTAAATTAGAATAAAATGAATTAAATTAAATTGAACTGAATTAAAGGGAATTATATAAAAATAAATTAATTATATTGATTAAAATGAATTCAATTAAATTGTGTTGAATCAATCAAATTGAATTTAATTGCATTAATTGAATTAAATTGAACTAAATCAAACTGAGTTAAATTAAACTAAATTTAATTGACCAGATTGGATCAAATTAATTGAATTGAATTGAACTAAATCAAATTAAACTAATTAAATTACGCTGGATTGGACAAATTAAATTGAATCAAATTAAACTAAACTGAATTGATTGAATTGAACTAATTGAAATAAATTACTTAAATTGAATTACGTCCTATTAAATTAAACCAGTCAGATTGAAACAATATATATAGTAAATTAGATTAAATTATTAAGTCGAATGAAATAAAAAGAAATGAAATGAAATCAGATAAAATTGAACCGAATCAAATTGAATTGAATTGAGTAGACTGAATTAAATTGATAAATTGAATTGAATTGAGTAGACTGAATTAAATTGAATTTAACTAAATCAAATAAAATTGAATCATTTAAACCAAATTGAATTGATCGAGTTAAATAAGGTAAAATTGAATTATATGTATTGAATCAAATCAATTGAATTGAACTAACTAAAAGTAAATCAAATTGAATCAAATTAGAATAAATTAATCTGAATTGAATTAATTCAATTGAATCGTGTGCATCAAATTATATTGAATTAAGTTGAATTAAATTAAATTAAACTAGATTGAACTGAATTAAATTAAAATGAACTAAATTAGATTGAACTGAATTGGGAAGAATTAAATTGGATTATATTGAATTGAATCAAATTAAGTTAAATTAAACTAAATTAAGTTAAGTTGATTGAATCAAACTGGTTAAGTTGGATTCGATCAAGTAGATTAAATGAAATTAAATTAGTTTAATTTGACTGAACTTAATTGAATTAATTAAACTAGCTGAACGAAATTAAATTGAACTGAATTGAATTTAATTGAATTAAATTAAAATAATTTAATTAAATTCAAATGAACTGAATTTATGAAATCAAATTCAGTGAAGGTAAATTATGTTAAATCAAATAAAATTAAATTAAAGTAGATTGAATTAAACCAAACTAAACTAAATTAAATTGCTGAAAATAAATTGATTAAATTAAATTAAACTAAGTCAAATTAAACTGAAATAAATTAAACCAAGTTAAATTGAATCGAATTAAATCAAATCAAATTTAATTAAATTGATGAAATTAGGTTAATTAAATTAAGTAGAACTGAATCAAATCAAACAGGGTTGAATTGAATTAAATTAAATTGAATCAAGTGAGTTAAATTAGTTAGATTAAGTCAAATTGAATTAAGCTAAATCAATTCAATTATATTAAATCATAGTAAATTGAACCATGTCAGTTATATCAAATAAATAAAATAAAATTAAATTAAATGAGAGCAAAGCAAGTTGAATTGAATTGAATTAAGTTGATTAGATTGATTTAAATTAAATTGATTTAAATTAAAATGAATTGAAGGAATTAAATTTAATTAGATTATATAAGATCAAATTGAATCAATATCACCTCTATTTTATAAGCCTCCTGAAAGCTTCACTTGCACAATCGTGATCATCTTAATGGTGCGAATGAAAAAGATTAATTGACATTAAAAGAATAGTTAAATTTGATAGAACATATCACTGATGAAAAAATTCTCCGGCTATTTTCTTGGAAGGTTTATATACTCAAGCAATTGAATGCCTGAAATCCTATATGACTCTAACACTTAATCAGTAAAAATATTAAAAACCTGGTTACAAACATTAACAACAATATTGAACCCGTAATATCATCGATAAAATATGCGCGACTAATAAAAAGGGTTCGAAAATGTAAAATAAAATAGAATTTCTAATTTCTGTTAGGATCTCAAATCCCATTTTTAAATAAGATAATGCTCACCACAATTATGCATTCATAATTTGTTCAAGTTTAAATTAATTAAGAAGTTAATCATCTATATTTCAACGAGCAGGAAGACTAGAATGTTGAGATTAAAAAAGCTGCAAATTTAGCATCCAAAAAGAAGTGGCGTTTATAAGAAAGACAAGTAAAATAGAAACTATGAGTATTAGCGCACCTTAATGTAATCCTTTTCACATTTATCTGATTGTTGAATGTCGAATCGATTGAAATAAAGGGCAACATGATATCCATGCGGTACGGCAATATCCCAAACACAAAACGCATTGTTCGGATAATCATTCGGTGCCCCCGGACTCAGGAATGTACCATTCATCGCACTCGTCGTAAATCCACATTCTTAACACAACATTGGCGTTAGCGGTGTTATATCAAAAAATTAACACGAATAAGAATAATATTTGTAACAATAAATATGATAACGATAGTGATACTGATAGTGATTATCTTAATGAAGTTTTAGAGAAATGCGGCTCTGCAGTCGCCCATAAATGATAACTCGAATACTCTTAATAGATCAGCACAAAATGTAAGAGTCTATTTTACAGGTTATTTTTATTACAATACTAAAAATGATTAAATAATTTAGTCTAAAGCTCATATCTTCATCACTAAAAGAAAAAACTGACTACCTATGAAAAAAATCAGATCAAAAATTGCAAAAAAACGAAATTTACTGAATTAAATGCAATAAAAACCATTATCAAATCCACTAAAACTATATTCAATTCGAAATCCTTTCCGCTGAACCGATTTATCCGTATAGAAATAAAGCGTTAAGAATCGTCCTCTTGATTTCACTTCTTTAAATCGCTCTTGAAGTGGTTCCTCATCCGCATTATTGCAATAGATATGAATCAGCGATGAATCAGTTCCACCACCTAAATATTGATCGATTGATCAAAATTTTATTTGCGAGAAAAAAAATTCCCTTCGTAACAGTTCATAAGGATAGTAGGTAATGATACGATGATAACTCGGAATACCAAAATTTTTTTCGAATAGTTTATAAAACGATAAAGCATAAAGCTTAATTGTTTTCCGTAATAAAAAAAACATTTTACCTGTACTTTTATCTTCCCCTTAACCAATTTATATGAGATGTGCTAAATCCGTATTCGAACATTCCTCACCTTACAATCTATGGTTTATCAATTTATGTAACGATTGATTTTAAAACATATCGCGATTCCATAAACGATGCTATACCTTGCTTGTCTTTTTTCTCACTCCTAATAGAGCATTTTTTCCCGAAATAATTGAATCCTCATTCTCACTACTATTTTTTCTAATTTCAAAGAGTTTGGAGAATGCAAAAAGAATGTACTGAAAATTTTTTCATCGTAAAGTAATTTCGTGTCCGTTCAAGTATCATTTCATAGATATATGTGAATTTTCGTCATTTTCCTCGAAATTCCTGAGAATTTATTGTATAATTCGGTTGAATGAATACTCTTCAGAAAAATCACTCAGCTTTTTTTAGTGTTATTTGTAGGAGAAAATTATTGCTAATGAAAAGAGATGCTTATTGGCAATTAAATGAGTTTAGCATGATTTGCCTACAGAAAAATTCTTTCTACAGAACAGTGCTAACGAAGGAAAGTTTCATTGCAATTGAATTTCTAAAAAAAATTTTTTTTCTTTGCTTTAAGTTGTCAATTTATGCATCAATTGAATTGTACAAATTTTTGATTGCAGAAAAAAAACACAACAAACCTTCGAAAAGTTTCAAGAAATCATGTTTGCATTCCACGTTATATTCTAGATCCATATCGGTGACTTTGATCTTAAAATGTAAGGCATTTCAAATAAGCAATAACTTGTCAAACAAAAAACAAAGTTTACTAAGACACTTGGCCAATAAAATGTGGCTCAATTTGCGAAAGCACAGGCTTGGCAATGGGGCCAAAATTTTCAATACTGAGGCGTCATTAATGATATAAACACTAGTTCGAGAAGGCCATCAATATAAGAAAATATAAACGACTCAGAAATATGTCATTTATGTTAGATATGACATTTAAATATAAACAACTGCTAAAGAATATTGGTATTCTTCCTATGGGTATATTATGGGTATAAATATTGGTAAGCGATCCCTTATGTGGAAATATAACAGGAGGTGAAATTCGTGCATTTTCATATCCTCATAAAAGCTCTTTAAGAATTGAGAGTAGCATTAAGTTTTATACTTGCGCGAGGAACCAATCGAGCAGACAAATAAATAAGTTGTCTCCCGAAAGATCTCACTAATTACTTCTTCAAAATATATTTTCTACTCATTATCAGAAATAGAATGCTAACTTTATGTTAGCTTTCCACCGCAAAATTTATCACCACTTAAGTTAAAAATAATGCGTCGTTAAAATGTGATAATTCCACGGATATTTTCTGGAAAAGCTAATAAATTCTTAAGGAGGACCATTAGGGAATTATAGCTGTGAATTACGCATGATCAACAAGAGCCCAATTTAAGAGAGGCAAAGGGAGCGGAGGATGGGGATGGTCGAGGCGAGGGGGAACGGTTACGACTATTCGATGATAAAATATAAGCAGAAATTCGCAAATGCTCATTGTTTTTTGTCCCTATAAAGTACTCCTAACTGATTCTCCTCATCTGTTGTTTTCGGCCCAAATTTTAGACACTTTCTTATTGAAATACGCAAAGTTTACCTTGTCCATATTTGCTTTATTTAAATGAATGGAATATTGGTCTACTTTTGAAAGCTCCATTCCCCCTCTCCCCTTTCCCCTTCCTTCCTTCCTCTCCCCTCTCCCAATAGACCTACAAGTTTTCATATTCTCTACATAAGAACACTGTAGCTTTTATTATTTATTTGCTATTTACTTTTTAGTATGCAAATTGAGATGCCATTGTCATACGTAAATCATTGCTCTTACCTTCACAATTTGTCCTTCAGGTGCCTTTAGACTCCAAACACATTGCATATTCGGCTCATAGTTTCCATCCGATGAACCGAATCCAGGACTTGTTATAACACCAGCGGTTGGACCCTTTATATAGCCACCACATGCTATAAAAAAAGAATTGAAGATAGTGGATATGTGCTCATGTTTTTATTTTTATAGTAAACAAATAAAGGGACGTTTTATCGCAAGATGTGGAATATTCTAGAAGTAGCTTTATTAGCAAATATTTGCACCTTTTATGTCCTTCAAAATTTAGGCAATGAGAGCGTTTTCTTCAGAAATGAAAGCTTTTACTTTTAGCTTGAACATAGTGAAAGCTTTTTTCCAATATGAACCTATTTAATAAACTGTGGCCATTTTGATATTTTATTAAATTTGACTCGCTTCGCTAACGAAATTGATCTTACGCTATATTTTTTAAATCTTATTCGATGTATTTGAACATTTCAATATCTCGTAATCATCATGCTTTAAAAAATGGTCGAAATATATATTCTTAGTCGAGCAACATTTTACAAAATGTGGAAGGATGTGAGGAAATATAAGAGGCAAAACACTGCGAGCTTATTGAGGGGTATCCTTTAGGTAACAAGAAGTGAAGTGCAGATTGCAGTACGCAATCAACTAAGCTGCAACAATGGCAAATAATGTCCACTAAAAGATACAAAATACCAATAAATCCAATGGCACTAAATCAATAATTTTTGCTGAAGTTTGATATGGAATTCCACACGATCGCTGTATAGAGTCAAAATGGAAGAAAAAAGGAGACAATCTGCACTCCATTGCAAGAACGGTTTTACTGAAAATTCGTCAGGAAGTGATAGATTTTAATCGACTGATGCATGGATTTGTTGTGATGTGCTTTGAATTGTTGCTTCATGATATACTCTCTGATAATATTTTTCTAATCATGCGCATTTATGTTCTTCTTGTACTTCATTTGCAATCTTCTTTGTTCTTCTATGAATAAAGATTCTTTACAATCGAAACATTAAGTGTGCAATTTAGTGGTCTTCTCATCTTCAATTACTCTATTGAATCAATTCCTCTCTATTAGATTTTCTATAACAATCAAAACTATTTCTTATTTTAAAACTGTATCTTTATTAAGATTTTTCAAATATTTTTCTCATTTAGTAATATTTAGTTGAAATAAATAATATACATACGTGAGAATTGAACGCTGAGATTGAAAGATGCAGCGGAGAATTGTCTTCGTTGAAGGACATAAATATCGAACTTTTTATGGGGCATTGCAACTGTGAAGTTATCAGCATTACGTAAACTTCCATTACAGAATCGAGCCTCAAATGGCCATGGATCGTTGGAAAGTGCTATAATTTCAATAAGTCATTAATCTTTATCAACATTCTAACAAATTTCAGGATGGTTCCAGAATTCAGGGTGATCATCGAAAATGTGGTACCACTTAACAGTCGTCGCTTAATATTCACCCATTGCCGTGAAAACGTTGCTAAGATTATCAGATTGCTTTTCACTCTCTGTTTTCTGCTTAATTTCTTTCTTCAGGTACCGTGACAACTTGATACGCTGGAAACGATTACGCAAAGGAGTTCTATGAATAAATATATAGCAGATAGTGACTCCATCCAATATCACTCCTCTAACAATACTGCAACGGATGGAGGGAGAAAGAACAAAGTAAGAGGGATGTAAAGGGAAATATAATCGATGGGAGTAGTCTCAGATAGTAAAAACTATAACTGTAAAAAATTGCAAAATGTAAGCTGTAACTGTAAATTGTAAAACTATTTTTGCTGTAGAATTGTTGTTAAGATGAAACTGTAGAAAATTATGGATTTTTTAAAGCGAAATTCAATATACTTTATCATAAATAATTCAGCGTTCTATCATTTTGAATTGACTAACCTGAAATAGCGACATAACTTTCAATATCCAAGCATTTCCCACGTGGGTTCCATATACCATTTTGAGAGGTGGTGAAATTTGTGAAACGCAATACAGTGGTGCCCATTTCGAATGGCCTTTCGACAAGCATATGACAATAATCTATAATTTCATTTATAAGATTGGAAAAATGTCTAAGTTGGAAGTGATCTTGAAAAGAAAAAGAAATTCGAAAAATTAAGAATGAAAGAAAATTTCGATAGGAAAAATGCAATATTTGATTTCCCCTCAAATTACAGTAAATTTACAGTAAATTTTTGCACTGATCATCGAATACCGTTTGATGGTCAATAAGGATCAGTCATCACTAAACAATTTTCTTCTACTGGAACCTGAGTCATTCTTATATTCATCTAAGGATGAATTTGATATCTTAAACGCTTACTGTAAGTTGCAATAAACAAGATTATATAATTGTTTTAGTTTTTATTTTATGAGAACTATGAAAAAACATGTGATGGAGAATTCAGACAATGAATGAATATTTAGAGATTTAGAGTGAGAGGAAGAGTGAGAGAATATTCATCTGCAGGATCGAAATTTAAACAACGAAAAGAAGACCTCACCAGCAGGATCGAAATTGATTGAGAAATCCGAAACCGTTTTGCCTTTCATTTCGATCGATTTATTCTTCGTTATGTGATACATGCATGCATCCTTATCAAACTTTGCTGGAACCTGAAAATGTTTATATATATATATATATATATATATATATTAAAGGCTGCTATTAAATTCAACTTCCAGCTTTTTTACTGAATAAATTTTCTTGGTGACTTCAAGTAGTACAGTAGGGAGGCGTTAGGAGTGAAGATCTTATAGCTCAAAGAAACTCCCATACCTGGCAAACCTGCATAATTAAGCTTCATCAGAAAGCTAATTTGATTATCTTGCTCCTCGAAGATATTTGCTTGCCATAACAGTTGAACTAAACACTCCACATTGTTCACATATATTCTATGCTGTTCACATTTGAGCAAACTGCCCACTTTTGAATGGATATCTTTTCAATTGGCTAAATTTTTGATCGCACATGAACTGACGGGAGTTCATAACAAGAGGTTTAAGAAACAAAAATAGAAAATAAAACGAAACAAGCAAATAAAAAAACAACAAATGTATCATAGCTAACTTTTAAATAATCAATATGGAAAGGTGCATAAATTTTCTCCGGTGATATACCATTCCCTAAAAGTTCCTTCTTTTGAAATTGCGATAGGCGATCGTCGAATGTCAACGTCACTAAATCGGCTGTTGATATAAAACGTGTTTTATTTGCACAAAAATTACGTTGATTATGCCCATAGAAATCGTGTAGACCATGAATTCCATTACCAATAAATATATCCGGATAACAGCCAACACCGCCAAATGTCGACTGGTAGTAGTTCTAAAAAATGCATCATCGTGCTCTATTCAAGTATTTCAGTTCTTTGAATTCAAGTATTTAAGTACTCATTGGTAAGAAAAAACGATGCGGTACTATACTCAGAGAAAAATTCTAAATAGCATCATTGATTAACAATTGTTTAAGATTTCTCATACAACATACACAAGTCATTTGCTGAATTGTTTGGATTTTTTTTTTGTTGTTTTGATGACAGAGGTGAACAAATAAAATCCACGTATCTTTTATAATTTATCAGATATAAGAGCTAAGGACTTTTTCTAGTGGTTTTTTTAGGTTTCAGGGATTCTTTTTTCAAATTATAGGAGCATTCCAGGTTTACGTTATCGAAGTAGTATCAAATAGAGAGGTGGACGGTGAACTCGAAGGGTTCTATACCAACCATTTAGGTATTGCAACCCTCAAATGGTGGCCGACTCTCTTATTTGTTATATCTGCAGTGTTAGATTATTTTTTAGGATATAAGGGAGGAAGAATAGTTGCGCCGATATTGCGTTGAAGATTTGTATAGGTAAAATTGCAAAAGGTCTAAAGAGCGAATAGCTGTATGGATATCTTTTATTCCCAGCATACCGTAACGCAGAAGTGATTCGGGTAAGCTTTGGTTAAATATAGTCGAAAACATACGGTATAAATGGTCCAGAGACAGAAATATTTTGATGAATATTATTGAAATAAATCATCGCTCAAGCTAACCACTATCAAAAATAGGAACGCCATCGATAACTGAGAACTCCTTGTGACAAAATATATTATTCCCGCGGGGAACCTACCTTGCGGAGAGAACTATTAGCGGCGAGCTTGAGAGAGATATTCAATGAGGTGATGTCTAGCTCCAGATTTTTATGTGTTGAGGATCGAAGCATTGGAATTAGTCCTTGTCTTATCTCTGCGCTAATTATTATTAATAGACAGTACGCCCTAAATTAATTCTAGAGTGTATTTCATTTACTACCATTTATCATCATCAATAACGAATCTATTCATTGAAATAATAATAGATCCAATCCCCACACAAAAACAATAATATAAACGAGTACTTACATCTTGTTTTATAAATGAAAAATCGAAAATATATCGATAACCGATACCAGCATAAAATTTCCAATCACATGCGATATGTGCAATAAGTTGTTTCGGATATCCAGGTGTCGTGATTCGTCCAGATTGATCCGATATTTCACCACCACATTCTTTAAGCAATTACTTCACTAATAAATTTACATATTTTTCGAGCATTCTTTGAGTATTCTGGATATTTTATCCAGAAATTCTTCAAACTAGCTAGTAAATTTACATATAAGATTTGAAAATTATCATCAGGTTATGCGTTAAATTATACCTTTTTTGGTTTAAGTAAACGTTTGAGATTTGATATCATTGCAATCTTCGCTGCTTAAAAATTTAAAGGATTAAGTGAAATAAGATTCGATGACATTTGTTGTAGATTTGTCAGTTTCTATTTTTTTAAAAAAATAAAACATAAATGTAAATTTCCGAGCGATAAATATTTTGATGATCTATAGATCATAGTGGCAATCATTAAATTGTGCAGAAATCGATCCAATATACTAGTATAAATTCTACTTAGAACTGGAATTTTGAAGGTCTTCTCTAAATGAATACTTATTTTTTCCTCTTTTACAATAAAAATTCACTGGAACAACACCTCGAGGTCTCCCTCCCCTCCTCTCCTCTCACATCAAATCTACTCCCTTCTATCTCTTCATTTCCTTTTCGTTTTTCGTTTGCATATTCTCTCCTGGGTTTTTTTGGTCAGGAAATGAGCATTTTACTGAACTTCAATAAGCCTCAGAAAATGAAGTGATAACACTCTGATATGATTAGCAAGAAACTATTTAATTTAGAATAATTTCTCTCCTAAGCATAAAATACTAACCAATTTTACTCGGTTCAACATCGATATCGAAACCACATTTACGTTCCAAACAAAACATTCGACTCGCTCTTCCAAGTGTATTATTACTATGGAATCGAACGTTCATTAGATTTCTTGCTGATGTATAATGCTTTCCTCTTACGACGTTTGCAACACATGTCGGTTCGAGAATATACTCTCCTAAAATATTCGCTTTTTTACGAAAGAAAAATTCCTGAAAAAAAAGGTTTAAGAAGGATATATCTGCAAAAATGCTAGCCGATATTGTAACGTGTCCTCAGTCTTAGGGTAACAATTGAAAGAATCTCCTCTCGGTCCTCTTGTATAAGTTTGGAGAATTCACTCCATCCTCAGGTATCCTCAGGTAGTAAAGGGGGCAAACTCCTTTCTGTCTGTTTCTCCTCCTTTTGCCGTCTTCTTCCCCAACCTCTTCCCAAGAGGCAAAGTGAAGTTCTTAAGTCTCATGGTTAAACTCTGAGAAGATTGGAATGATATCAGAAGAAGATTATCATGCAAAGAAATAAAACAAAATACAAAATTGCTACTGAATAGCTAGATAAAATCCTTTCCGCAAAAAAAATCTATAAAAAATCGTTCATTATTGTATAAATCTAACCTGTTGAGTTATGTTCTCGAAGTTCAACACTATCATTCGTACAATTCTCGCTATAAGATAACCACATATGATCGAAGCTGCAAAGACGAAAATTAAGCTATTATTAAGAAAACAGTGAAGTAATATATTCATGGAAAAAACTCCTTACGTGACTACTGTGCGTTTGCGTGTGTATATGTGTGTGTGTGTGTGGAGGGGGGGGGGGGTCTCATTACTCGCTCGTTTCATATATCAAAGTTAGGAAGCTAAAATTCAGGAAAGCGGCAACTAGAATGAGAAAGAGGTAGTCCTGCTCATAGATGATGCCTTCTTAGAAATTTAGTGACCGAAAGATTTTAATAGAGGCTAAGAACTAGTTGGAAGCAATCCTGATTCGTGGCCTAAAATTTTAAAAAAAATTAAATTGCAAAAAAAACTGCTGAAATTTCCATAATTAAATATTGAAAAGAGGGCGTCTTTAATGCATAATTTATACTACTTACATATATAACAGCGAGCAATAAAATTCAATTACTTCAATAAAAATTTACTCGCAGTTCCTCAAAAATCCAACAAGGAAATTTCAACGAAAGTAAAAATGAAAAATCACCTAGCGTTAACATAATGTCCAGCAGGAGCTTTAACAATCCATGAACAATCGGCTTGATTTGGATATGGTTCGGGATAGTTGGGACTACGTATTGAACTGCTACCGTTTATTGGAATCACCACTGAGCCACCACATGATGCTAAAAAATAAGATATTTCATTAAGGCCGATTGCGTTAAAATGTTCTTCGGAAAATTAATCCGCATGAAGAAATATCTTAAGCAATAAATATGAATGAATAAGAAATAAGAATATGGAAGGTCGTTCGATGAGGTATCCAACAACTATCATTCGAGATGCCAGAGATGAAATTCAACGAACAGAGGGAAAAAAGGGGCAAAAGTGAAATATTGATACATACTGCCTCCATAGAATTTTTATGAACTATTTGATAAAGTAATATGCCATTTAATAATGCAATAAGAAAATGTTACAGAATTTTAGAAAAAGACGAGAAATTTTTGTAGGGAGTATTGTTGCAAGAAATAATTTTTGCACATTTTCCGACCGATAGAAAAAAATTTTTTATTTTTTTAAAAATATCTCCTGACCCCAAAAAATTGACTCCATTCGATTTATTTCACTTATTCAAACTTATCGTGCAGCTTTTCGGATAAATTTTTTAATTGCAGTAAAGCCGACAAAAAACCCATGAAAACTCTCAACAATATTTTATTTTAAGTAAACGACAATAATTTTCACTTTAAAGTGGAACAAAACAATGTTTTTTTGATAATTTGAAATAAAATTTTATGTTTAGAAAAAAAAGAGAATCGATGAACTTCAATATCTGGATGAAATTTCATTTCAGCGGTACGAAGAAAGTGCTGAAAGAATTTCAAGCGATATCACTTACAAAAAACAGCAGCAAATATCAATTAATACCGATCTCATAAGTGGCATTCCAACCCATTGATTGTGCGTATGAATCGGTTTGATAGCGAACATATAAATAAGACCAAGTGCTAAAGATGGTACTTGGTGGCTCCGTTCGACAGTAAGTACCAATCAATGGTGAATGCTTCGATGGACCATCACGAATTTCCAGATAATCATCAACACAACTGAAATTACCCACTGGTACTCACGTGAGTAAATGATTAGGCACTAATTATCTGTCTGTCACTTTTACGATCGATAATTAATTACAATAAATTGAGGTAAAATAGGAGAAGAACAAAAATTAAGTGACAAAGAGATAATACTTAAGAAGTGGAAAGGAAATGGCAAATTACGATATACAGTTCATTGGCTTTTCACAAAAGTCTAGCAATTGCTTGAGAGTACTCAACGATACGAGTAGAAATTCTTTGTTCGTACTCAATAATACGAGTATAAGCATTTTATTAAAACTGGGGCTTAAAATATACAATAAGCAAATATCACATAAGTGAAAATAACCGTTCGTCAAATGAGCTATCCTGTAGATCGAATGTATTCGCGTCAACGGTGAATTTAATACGATGACCACTTGGTGCACTGATTACCCATTCACAATCCAGTGAATTTGGTGACACTGTAATAAACAGTACTTCCGAAGATATATAATTGAATGATAAATTTCTAGACTGATCGTTTCTTTTATGGACCAGTATAGAAAAAAAGGCTAACGGAATAAATAAATAAATAAACGTTATATAAATATAAATATAAATGTAAACAAAAATATAAATATAAATATAAATATAAAAAACGCCAGCTTTATCTCCATATGAATATTTCTCCTTCTTCAATGAGATAAAAGTGGAATATAGGCATTTCTTCAATGAGAATCAAATTAACCAACTATGAGGGAAATTCGGTGAAGATAGCACTTTAGGTCGATCTCCCTCATTGATTGTCAAACGATCTGAGCTACAATCATGAAGTTGTTCGATCAAATGCAATGCAAATCCCTAAAAAATATGAGCGATGAAATTATGAAACATATTGAAGCATCCTAGAAAATTTTCAAATGAGCTAGGAAATTGAAGCTTTAAGTCGTGGATTTTCGAGAATTCAAATATTTAAAAAATAAACAATTTTCATGATGCATAGAGTGCTAATTTTTATTTTCGATCAATTCGTATTTCTTTTCAAGTGGAAAACATATCTGTCAGCGTATAATTCTTTAAATGAATTTGTATCAATTAAATGTGATTGGAGTAATTGATAACCGTAATCACGAATACACATCAAAAGTTATGTGTTTTGCAAAAGCGATATGTTGATCGCTCGTATGATTTGCATATTACTGTAACATTACTTACGATATTCAATCGTCAGCATAATTTGCTTATTACTGTAACATTAACTACGCTATCCAGCTTCTCCAACTTATTCAAACCTTGAAGATAAAGTTATTAAACATGAAAATATCGCTCAAAATCTATGAAATTTCAACACTGAAGACAAAGCGTTTTATAAGTGTTAGTCTTAACCATCAATACTATTTAATCAATACCTATTGATGTTACAGCTAACGTTTATGGCAGATCCTGTATATTGTGCAGTAAAAAGAGAAATTCAGTTCGATCCGAGTTGATAATAAACAAAGATAATTGATTATGAAGAGTGAATTTCTGTTTTTGTAGAAAATAAGTAAAGTAGTAAAACGATAGTGAATTTTTTAGCACTTAGCCATCTTCTGATAGTAGCGATGTTTTTTTGGCATTCAGCCAATGAATTTTTCTTTCTTTTGATACTAGCGAACCTTTTTGTTGACTTGCATATCGGTGTTGAATGTGATAAATACTCTCCCATTTGGAAATGTAGCATTCCAATTAATTTTCTCACCACATATTTTCTCTTCAATCTCATCACTTGGAATATAGATAGGATTTGCTTGCTGAAAATATACGTTAAAAGAGAATTAAAAATAATAGCATAAAAATTCTTTTCTTGACGTTATTTGCACTCCTAAAGTGATTGATCGTTCTGCTTTTGTAAGAGTTGAAAATTACCTAATATTATATTTTAAATGAAAAATTCAATGAGTCGAAGATGGGAGAAAAAATGAACATAATTTAGTAAAAAAATTGAAAACAACTCATAACTTTTGAATTTAACATATTTTATGCGAATTGAAAAAAAAACATTTTAATATAATTTTTCGAGAAAAAACCCCACATCCTCTATAAATAATGTGAACAATGTAATCAACAAATCATTGAGAATGAGAAAACAAACTCCAAAAAAAAATTATCTTGGAAAAAATTTTTAAACGTATTAACTTAAACGGATTTCAACAAAATCAATTCTTGAACTCTAACTCTAACTCTGACTTGACCTTGAACTTTAGAATTAATTCCAACTTTAACTTCAACTTCAGCGCCAACTTTAACCAACTTTAACAATACAAGGTACTGTTAACATAGTCAACCTTATTAGTGCTAACAATTCTTTTTTTTTCTATCCCTCCACTCTATCTATTTGCATATATGAGAAAGGACAACTGTATCATACCACAACAACATAATCCTTTGCACAATTGATACTCTTCTCGATATCAATATCGACAAATGTCGCATAAATCGGTCGATTACTTTCTAGCATGATTACCCAGCTACATGAGAGATTAGTACCATAGGTATTCGGATAGTTCGGACTGTAGATTACCGTATCAAGGATACCGCTACTCGACGGTAAATATTGAAACGATTGACAGACTGAAAAATATAATTGATTACAAAAAATCCCCAAAAGATAATACGAAAAAATTCCCGGAATAACTTATAAAAAGTCATTGGTTTCCAATGGATTTATACGTTTCAAGTCTACTTGATTTTGGAAAGCCTTGACTGCGGATAATGGATAGTGGAAAATGGATAAAAAAACATGGAAAAAAGCCTTGAATTTATTTGAAAAAAAAAGCCCTGATTAACGAAATTTGGAGAGAATTTGATTTTCTAATACTTAAAAATTTTTATCTCTAGTAATTTTCAAAATGCAACCGATATCTTTTTATCAGAATTGATTCCTAGGAAGAAATAATCTTTATCAATATTATTTTATAATCAAATGAACTTGAAAAGATTTACAAATATTTACTAGCGATATCCAATAGGGAACATTTCCAACATAACATAATAAAACAGTCTTCGAAACATTATGCAAATAGTGATAAATCATAAAGTCGAACTACAAAAATTTTTGAGTAACATTAAGTTTGCGATTACTGTTTTGCCTCCAGATTTTCTGCCCTAAATAGCTTTGAAACCTTGAAACTACTAGGTAAATATTGTTCCTCTTATTTTTTATTTTATTTTAGTAGTAATCCATTCAATTCAAACAGGAATTTACGCAAATATACTCAGAATTTATGCAAATTGACAATGATTGGCAATTTCAACTACCTATTTGACGTTGAAATAATTTCTTCATGCCTCCATACAACGTCACTTAAGTATCGAAAATATTTTCCATTTATTAATTCCATTTTCAACTTATTAATTCATTTTTGAGATATATTTTCAATCGATATTTCAAATATTTCATCAAATTTTGCTGTGAAAAAAAACAACAAAAGAAAATAAAATCATATAATAATAATTTTCCTTACTTAATTTATATTCAATAACGAATCCACGACCAGCTCTATTACGATCGGTAATGAAATACATCACGATCATATCCTCCGAACGGAAACTCTCTTCTCTACCCACATCGCTATGCTTACAAAATTTCGTTGCCGCATAACTGTAAATAGTAGAATGAGATATTTGACTCAAATATTCTATTGAATTCGAAAATTAACAACTCAAAAATATTCCACCTGATTTTCATTTTTCAACCGTTTTTTTTTCAAAAATGAAAAATTTGCTATCTTCTTTAAAAAAACATATGATCTAACATATGAAAATGCAATGTGACTCATATTGAAAAAAAATGAAAATTTTCATACAATAATAATTTGCATAAGAAAAATTGATAAATGCAACAAAACAAAAAAAACTCCCGGAAACGACTTCTCCATGATCTTCACTATGAAAATGGATAGTACTAATGGTTATCCTCAACAATGTAAAAATACAATTATGTTGTAATTGGTTAAAAAAGAAATTAGAATATCACAAAAATTTAAAAAGATATAAAAATTATATTAAATTAAGCAAAAAAAGAGCAAAACTGAGCATCCATACTTGACTTGTCCATTTTCAAATGTGGTCATGCTAGTATCACCAGCCGCTAATGCAAAATAATCAAATCGACAATCGATATGCTCTTCGAGATCCATTGAAACGATACGAATAGAGACACCAACAAATTGAGGCCGCATGATAATCCAACGACATTTTAAATTATCCGCATATCCACCTGCTTAATTTTTTTTTTGTTAGATAGTTAGGTAAATGAATCATTCTTTAGAGAAAATTGATCAAAGCATGAAAATCTATCTAACAAGAAAAAAAAATCACCGCGAATTTATGAAATTAAACTTCCAGCAATTTCTTGAAAAATTTTAAGAATATTTGAAAAATCATTTTGTTGTTTAGGAAATCAATTTTCAATTTCTTGTTAAAGAAGATTAAATGACAATTATGGATGAGAAATTTTTTTTTAATAAGCAATTTTATTTTTTCTCCAAAGTAAATAAAAAATTCAACACTTATAAATGAATCGAAATCAGATAAATGAAAAATTGGCGCGATATACACTCTATGCTTTCGCCTATCAGCTCAACCAGTTTCAAAAATTTTTTGAAGAAATAATAAAATGTTCATAATAATGCACTTATATTTGAGACAAACCAACAGCTTTTATAAATTTTCAACTAAAGATCAATTTTTTTTTCAACAGAATTAGCTCAGAATGCAACTCGAACGAGGTTGTAAAATGTATCTGGACTTCCAGGCTTACTGAGTCTTTATAATGCTTTTATAAGCAGATGGAACAATATGAAATTCTGGAAGGAGGGATTATCCAATCGTAGGTCATCATAGATTATAACTCATGTTTTATTTGATCGCCTACATAGAGACAGACAGACACAGACAAAAAGAAGCAGCATAAGCGTCGATGCAGATGTTCACTCAATGCGTTTTACAAATACACTCTCGTGAAAAGCACATAATGAAATAAGTGGACAACCTCGAAATTGTCTTGTATATTGTGGATAGCGATTCCATCGATCGGTCGTAGTTGAAATTGGTCTTACGGTTGTAAATGAACCATCCGGAGACATTCCACCGGGATTGGTTAAATATTGTGACTCATATGTTGGCATAAGTGTACCGCCACATGTGAAAATTGCTGAATTAAAAAAAATAATGCCTGTATATATGTATGTATATATATATATATATATATATATATATATATATATATATATATATATATGTTATATATATATATATATATATATATATATATATATATATAATATTGCTGAGGTTGTGGTTTCTATATTCATATGGCGATTATTTTTTATTCAGTTTAGTGAATTTGAATAGTCAATAAAAGGCAAGAAATTTTCACTTCATGTAAACATCACATTACTGCCTAAAGAAATACCCCTCTCTCAATGCCTCTCTATATTTTAGCACGCAAGATGCACTAAATATTCATAAAGCAAAAAATCTGCATATTCGAATTAAAGAATTCTAATCTCGTTCTCAATTTGTTAATTTTAGGACAGAAATTTGCGAGATAATTTTAATGCAAATTTGCAAATTAAAGGAGTGTTCGTATCAGATTTCATCTGAAAGAAAAATTTAAAGATGGGAAGATTTAGAAATTTCTATGGAAGGTAGTACTTTCAAAGAAACAAAAATGTACAGCAATTCCTTGTTAGTAAGCCACTCCTCTTACCTCTAGTCATTTGCTGCCTAATATAGGTTTGTTTTAAAACCTATAAAAGGCATGTCCCTCTCCATACCTCCTTCCTTATGAAATAGACGTGGCCTATGGATAGTTAGGAAAATCTATGGATATATAGATTAAATAGCGAAACAATGCAGAAACTCATTGGAAATACTCCATAGAAAATATATTTTACCTGTATCATCGGTAATGGTTTTATTAGGCGCATGAAGTGTTGCATTCGCTTTTGCAATCGGTATCTCTTGCCAACGAAGTGAGAATGAACTTCCTGCTGGAGCGTTGAATTGAATAGTTGCCATATGCGACTTAATTATAAAATCTAAAATAATAAAATTTGGAATAAAATTTTTTCGAACTTTTTATGATAGGTATATGAATTTGATAGGTTTGATAATAAATATTAAACAATGTCAAAGAATTAAACATCTCCGTAAGAATGGAGAAAAATAAGAGTTGAGGAAAAATAAATAAAGGAAATTTCAATGGTTGAAAAACGGAAATATGAGAGCAGAATTATAGTATAACTTGAAAGAATTTTTTGGCAAGTATTCGTAGAAATTCGTAAAAAAAGAAAAATCACTCAAGATCATTAAAAAAATACATATTATGTCTAATGTTGCAAGCCATTAGTTTATTCTAGTCATACTTTGTGGCACCCTCCTAGTAAAGGGATGATGTAAGGTAGTTGTGCTGAAATTTTGCTCCAGAAGTCTCGCGATTCCTGAGCCTTTACGGAGTGCGAACTCTCATTCATCCTGGCATCCCTGAGCCTTTCTGGAGTACTAACTCTGACTCTAAGGCTTGAAACCATGTGCGTCTGGACTGGAGCCGAATCCTGATCCTCGAAATAACGGCACTTCTATTGAAATTCCGACTCTCGCTACGGTTTTTGAAAATCCCTTTGGTTCGGATCCTACGAAAATATGTTTAGCATACGTACCTTTTGGAGGATTGTAGCCAGCTTGAACAACGACAACTGGACCACACTCATCGGTTAATTGATTTCGATGACAGAATCCCTCATTAAACTATAAAATAGAATTGGTTTTACTTTGTCATTTTCAGGATTTTCTATAGAAGAATAAAGATCAAAGATTGGAAGTTCAGTGAAGAAAAAATTTGCCATCATGCAAAAAAAAAATTGAAAGAAGCATACTGTAAGTCCTTTGATTGATTCTCTTTGTTCAGTATCATCGTTATCCGCACGATCGTCAGGAATATCGATACTCAAAATCGATATCATTAACCAATGCTCTTCTTTACCAATAATATTCCATTCGATTGGACGATAGTTTATTGATCGCCAATCATCGGCTATTGGTGAAGAGATAATTTGACCGCTAACTAAGCCACCAAAAACTGAAATTTAACATGTAATTTGATTAAAAAAATGAAAATTTTAATTTCATGAATATAAATAAATAAAATTTAGTAAAAAAAGTATAAAACTTAATATAGAGTGATGCAAAATAATACGAAAAAAAGAAAGAAAAAAACTTGATAAACTTCATCGCTGAGCTGGAAATAAATGATTAAAGATATTTGAAAATATTATTGTTAATGTGAAAGTCAAACAAGTCAAAAGATGAATAATGGTGAGGGGGTAGCAGTAACTCTGTAACTTGGTGAAGTCTGGAAGGGAATAGTAACATACAAAAATGCCGAAAAAAGTAACTTCGAATTAAACTTGTAAAAAAGCATGCCATCAAAGAGCATGCTTGATGAGATAGGCGAGGGGGAAGGTCACCATTCCTATGCGGCAAAAGTATGGACACTGCTTTTTTTTGCTGATGACCGCACAATTCCTCGAGACTTTTATTCATTTCATTTTTTATTTGAAAATAAGAGAGGTGGGGGGGGGGGGGGGGGGGGGG
>QEWY01000735.1:45638-98573 GCA_006503575.1 Baylisascaris schroederi | reverse complement strand
GGGAGGAGGGGGAATGCAATGGCATCACCTAGCAACTCCCATTCCGATATGCATGCTTACAGTTGAATAATTTGGCGAATATATCAACAATTAAATTTAACAACATTACGAAAAAGCATATGATGTGATAATGAACATAATTGATGCACAACATTAATCAATTGAAATTAAACCTTTCGTGAATTTGAAATTTAATTCCGGTTTCAGTGGTTCAACGTTTAGGTCGTTATCTTCAACCGGATTATAACGAAGCTTTATCCAAAACGCTTCACCCTAGAAATATATTCTAAATATTTATATTGCAAGAAAAACAACAATTTGGAGAATAAATATTTGAATTGCAAAGAGAAATATTTAAATCGCAAAATAGATAGTCATTAGTATTATCAAAGAAATTGTTGAATTTCAAAACATATATCTGACTTGCAAAGCGAATAAGTTAGATTGCAAATAAAGTTTATACTGTCAAAAAATGACTGAATTGTAAGAAAAAAGGATTTCCACTCTAACCAGAAAATAAATTCAATTAGAAATTGGATATCAAATTGCTCTAGATTACAGAACGCTTATTTAATTTCAAAAAAAAAATGAAATTTAATTTGCAAAATCAACATAAGCATTCTAAATAGTAGTTTGAATTAATAAGCTCTTGAATTGCAAGGCATAAAACTTTTAATAATTGCTGAAATGTATAGCAAAAGCAAATTAATCGGAAGGAAAAGTTTGATAATTAATGTTAGAAAGTTTGAAATCTAGAAAAAATATGTTAATGTTCAAACTGTAAAAGAAAAACCATTTGCAAAGTGAGCAATCGAATTGCAAAACGATTTGCAAAGTGAGCAATCGAATTCCAAAACGATTTGCAATGTCAGCTATCGAATTGCAAGTAAGTAAAATATTTAAATAGCGAAGCAAAACATTTGAGTAGCAAAGGAAAGATTTGAAATGCAAAACCGACATTCAATTAAATGAATTGCAGAATGAATTTCTAAACTACATTAAAAATATTTGAATATTCTACTGAACAAATTTGGTTTGATCTGTTATCAGTGATTCGTGATTAGTGATTTCTGCAAAAACAAATGTAAAATATGCAAATGTGCAAATGCAAACCCGTCAAAAGAGCATTTGAAAATAGGTAAATTCTAACACTGATAGATGTTTGGAAATCTTCTAATCTACATGCACGACTGATAATCGATCCACTTGCATTACGCTCTCGTACTTCTAAATATGATTCGGCACAATATTCCGATTCAGGCAATTTCAGATCTCTGAAATGTTATAGGAAAAAATTAATATGCAAATTTTTTGGATAGGTGGAAAATATTTCATAGAAATTCTATAGAAAGGTGGTTTTATAAAAATTCAATAATAACAATAACTGATTGTAATGGTGAATGAAACAATTGAGAAAAATATTGTGAAAGAAATATTAAATCCAATAGGCCATACAAATATCGTTAATTTAATAAAGTGATATAAAGATGGAACAAACTTAAATTAATAGCAGTTTTTTTGAATTCCTTATTATGTTTATGAGAAAATTTTCCTTCAAATTTATTAGAAAATAAATAAAAGTAAAAAATTTACAAATCGTTTAGGTGCTGAACAGGTTAATTGAATGGATGATCAAAACAAAAGTCGCTAATAAAATATAAAAATGATGAATCAAGCAGTGAGATATGAATTGCGCAATTTAATTTTTTTATACAATAAAAAGCGAAAGGACAATAAAAGAATTGGGAAAATCAAATCGAAAATAAATACTTTAAAAAATTTACATAAGCTCGATATCAACTTTATTTCCTTCTGTATTCGAAATTGACCATTCGCATTCGACAGATTTTTCAGTGAATGGGAAAAAGACGGTACCCTCAATCGGTTGTAAAACGCCTCCACACCCTGAATATCTTGGAAATGAATAAATGTTCAATTTCCATTTCAAGTTCAAGTTTGATTTTTTAAAATTAAACTAGCCTGATCAATAGAGTTAATAAGTTCAGCACAGATAAAAAACAATGGCTTTTACGTCTCAGGAGTTTTTAACTCTTGAAGCGGTGATAGGCAAATTATAGCGTCATGAACACTTTACATATCACAACGAATCTGAATGATACTACTTAAGTGGGCAAGAGGACGGTTTAATCTGTATAGTTCCATCATCATCGAATAAGCGATAGTTGTTATACCGTTCCTAATATCGAATGTCAAACATTAGCTACCAACTGATTTACGATTAACGATAAGACGAAACCGAATTCAGAACATAATAACATCCGCTAGAGAAGGAAGAAGGGAGGGGAGGGAAGGGAGGAGGTGGCGGGCACAGTACCATCGTCAAACTTTTACTCATTATAATTAAGATTACAATCAAAACGAAAATGTTATTGCTGCAGAAGCTCTTGAATTTTTCCTGATATTATAGGTTAACCAATCACTTTTTTTTCTTTGAAGAAAGGAATTTAGAAGTTGACAGCCATTGAATTGAATCTAGCAAATCGCATAGACAAAAAAAAGTGCTCGACATAGTAAGAAATATCATTGAGAATCGATTTGCTCAATGTATTTGGAACTTAATTATGCAAATATATCTAGTTGCATATTTCTTTTAAAAAATTTATAAGAATTATAAAAAGTATTACATTCAATTTGCGTAGAATAGCTGAAATAGATGAAATGAAGTTGATCGGAGAGTAATCCTCGTAAATGCAATCTCAATGTATCACCGGAAGAGCGAATTTCTTGATTCGAACATATTCTCGTAATACGTTCCGTATTTGATGGATTACATTCCGCATGGAACCTTCAAAAGAAACGCTACTAAAAGGTGTTAATGGCTACTTTTAAAAAAGTTGGTAAGAACCGAACGCTAAAATATAACAAATTTGTTAATATTCACTCGAAGATTTTTGCGAAAAAAACGATGAAGATCAGAAAATATGATGAAACGCCCTTTTAAGGATTGCTGAGGAAATTATTTAAAAGAGTTCTCAATCATTAGACAATAGAATAGCAATGAATATCAAATATAGAAGAACTGAAACAAAAATATAGCATAAATATTTAATTATTTGGAAAAAAAATACATTCTGTTCATTGAAAGGAAATTTGCAATTGCTTTCTTTATAAAGTGGATGGTAAAAATTATCATTGAAACGTACACGCCAAGTACGGTTGCACCATCTTGTGAACCATCATAGATATATATGATAGCTGGATTCTTGCCTCTAGGTAGATGCACTTTCTTTTCATTGAAACCGAGATGATCTATTCGAAGATAGATTCGTTGAGCGTCTGAAATTTTCTCAAATTATTTATTATTATTTTTGCCGAATCAACACCTCTACGGTGGCGCATTGAGGTGCATTTCAGTGTGCTTGAACAGAGACATTAAAGAATTAAACCCTCTCTTTGTCTTATTCGTTAACATCAATCTTGAGATATAAGATTTCGAAAAAAAGTGATAGACAAATAGGGCTGTTAAATGAAAAAAAAACTTTTAGTAATCAAAGAAATCCCCTCTTCAACTATTTAGTCCTATCCAGAAAATAACCATCCCTCCCCCTTCCCATAGGCAATAAGTTGAATCACTCAAAGACACTTCAATTCGATATTCTGCTTGATTATTTATGCTTCACCAACATTCATCCATTTAGGAAGTGTAATAGATTTAGACAATAAAAGTTAAATTTATACCTTCCGACTTGATATAGAAAACACACTCATCCTCATCGAATGAGTCGAATCGTAGAGATTGCATTTTTGAATAAGCGAATAATGTACCACCACAACGTGTCGATATATTCAACACAAAACCGATACTATGCAATGCTTCATCATCACCCGATAGATACGAGCGATCATAAGGAGCACCTTGGAAACTCACAACCGCCTGTAATTACCCTTAAAGCCTTAGCGATTAAAATGTAGATAAAATAATTTGGTGAATTTTTAATAGCGAAATCGCTCGCGATAGTTGAGTGGTCGAATATCGGCCCGGATATGCGAGAGGCTACGGATCAGTCCTCATCTGCAGGTAAAGCGTTCTTTTTAAAAACTCATCACCACCTGCAACTAGACTTTAACCTTAACTCTTGATATGCTGAGAAATCATTTGGGAAATTTTTAACAGCACTGATGACAGTGATTACTTTCTTAGGACTATTACCTCAACAAACGATTAGTGCTTATTGATATCGTCTATAATCGCCCAATGGTCTAGCAAAGGTCGAGAATTCGTTCCAATCCACGGAAAAAATTTTCTTTGCCCATCAAATGTTGGTTGATTCTTCCAAATCGAAAAAAAACCACTATTGGGTGTTTATTGCTTCTTAGATGCTCTGATCAAATTGGAGGTTTCTATAGCGAAATGTGACAAAAAACTTCGAGCAAAAAAACCTGATTTAAGGTTTAAATAACGAATATAATATGTTGATTAAATAAACCAATTTGAGGAAATATAAGCACTTATAAGGAAATATAAAAAAAAAACAACGTAAGAAATGTCAATTATTTGGAAATATTAAAAAAAGAAACTCTTTATAATGCAAATTTTTCAATACCATTAATTACAAACAATGAAAAAATTAAAAAAATAAAAAATAAAACCTGATTTGACGTTGATCTGATAACTTTTGATTCTTTAAGATTATTGCAAATGCGTTCTAGAAGTTCCCCTTCTCTGAAAAGGAATAAAAAAATAATTTCATTTCTTACTCAATATGTCAAAAGAATCGATTGATATTATTAACAATATAAACACTTTTAGATGACTAGTGAAAACGTCCGCGGTAGCTTATATATATATATATATATATATATATATATACAAGCGCACAAGATATAAAAATAGATAGGAATGCGTAATACTCAAATATAAACTTTTGAGTTTCAACAAAAACTTTGACGTAAAGCAAGATAGAGGAACAGGATCTCTTTGGAGAAAAATTGGCGAGAAAATTTTTTGACAAAAAAGCAAATGAAAGAAAAACATATGGAAAAGGAAGGGTAGTGAGAAAAGATTGAATTTTATAATACAGGAAAGATCGATATTTATTGATTTGGAAAGATCGATCTGGATATTCAATAAAAAATACTTCCTCATGAAAATCATCCACCAAAAATGAGTGCAACTTTAATTAGCATTTAGTATTCAACATCCCTTTTATTGATTTGAATATTTATTAATTTATGAATTAAATAAACGTAAATTTGAAAAGACAATTTAAAAGAAAACTTACGTATTATTCGAATTATAAAAGGATAGCGATCCTTCGACGAAGCTAATTGGACTCTGACAGCTGAAATGCTTGACAGCTAATATATTATAATTTTTCTTTTTTTCTCATATTATAATGTTTTGTTTTTGTCACAACAAAAAACAGTTGAAAAAGCGCACCAGTGGAAAGAACTGGAGCAATATGCGCCTTTCGTTGTTCCACTCACTAGAATTATGAGTTTTGTAAGATGATAACAAATAATGAAAGTTGCATACTAATACATTTAGGCTTCACTTACAGCCGACCGCTAGCAAAAATCTCTACAAGTGACCCTTTGTTTCAGCTCAGCTGATCGTAAAACGTTGCATTTCTATATGATCTGTGTTTTTGACATTGCAAACATTGGCAAACGTTTGTTTTTAAAGTGATAAACCAAATTTGACATAAAGTGCAGTCTAGGTTTATTGACTCCTCATTGAGACTGTGGAAAAGACGGACAGACACAGACATACATCTGCACAAATACGACATCGATATAATACACCTCAACAAGTTTGTATTATAAATTTGTAAAAGTGAGCGAAATAAGTGAGCAAATCTTTATAAATCCACATCATTGCATTGCATGACCAATGATAAATGACCAATGACCAATGCACTACAAAATTACAAAATTACTCAATAGCAATCGCAAGCACTAACGTGATGTTGCTATAGTAGTTGGCACGCCATGGTCTTTGCTCTTGTCTTTGTGGATGATAACTGAGCGTTTTGTAATGAGTCAAATTGAATTGAACCGTATGTCCAGCGGGTGCATTTACTAACCAAATACATTCAACTGATTTCGGATATGGATTTGGATAGTTCGGTGAATGAATTGAAATCGATTGCGATAGACCTACTGAAAAAATATGGAAGAGTGAGAATTGAAAAGTTCCACCAATCCTACAGAAGATAAAATAGCATACAAAACTGAAAATTTAAGAAAATGGCTGTAAAATTTTTGGTGTTTCAACGTTCAGAGAAGGGAATAGAGGAGGAAGAAGATCCTTACTAGAGATTATGAGGTAATAAGAAGTTCAAAAGAACTGCGGAAAAGAAATTGCGTTAGGCAAAAACACCTCCTGACTAATGAGCCGAACTATAAATTCATCACCCATGTCCTTGATTCGCGCTTAACTAAGAGGAGTCTTATATAAGGTTATCCAGTTTATGATAGAAGAAACAAGGATTTGGATCTGGCATTCAATGCCTACCTGGCAGAAATTAGCATACGATTGCGCAAGATTACCACGGCTAGATTGACATTTTTATTGGCTATCCTTGCGAATAAATAGTCATTGCCCTCATCTTGGGAAAGGTATTTATGCTGTCATCTTGGGAAAAGCATTTAATGTTTCGGCTCTCAACGCTCCTGGATTCTAATACTGCAGTCTGAATCCAGTGTTTTTGAACAGTGAGGAGCCGCTTGAATTGAGGTCCCTACTCATGCTTCTCTCCAATCCCCGCTTCCCATTCCAACACAACCAATGCAAAATTTTGCAACAAATACCTGAAAGAACTTGGAAGACAAGGAAAATTTTTAGTGCCTTAAAAAGTTGAAGTCTCTGCATTCAAAAATTTCTACTTACCATCGATGACAGCTCCACAATCATCTCCTGTAGTTGGTTGCACAAAACGAATCTTTCCATTGAGGATTCGACCAGTGGAATCTGGTTTAGCCAATTTCTTTGGCAATTTCAACTTCACAAATAGTTCATTTGTATGCGATTTATAGTCAGCGACGCTCTCAATACTTTCGCAGATCACTTTCGAAGCGATTCCCGAGCGATTACTCGTACCGGAATAAAACTATAAAGTAAAACAATTAAAAATATTTATATACATTTATAAACCATAATTTGCGATAAAAATTCCAATCTTTATAAAGATTGCTCGGCTAAAATATGAAAAGTAAATATTTTAAATAACTCTTAAAATGACTGAATAATAATGCAACGAACAGAATAGACCAATGAAAATAAAATGAAATGAAAAAGATAAATTGAATAAAATTGAAAACAGATGTTAGAAAATATTTTATTTTTCAAAAAAAGCAAATTGAGTAGCATGTTCTCATCTTATGCGGAAACATCACATTAATCTCCGACTGAAGTACCAAAGAACAAACGTTGCATCTATCTATGAATTACGCTACTAAAAGAAAATCATATTTAAAAATTTATTAGATATTATTGGCATGAAATATACAAATAAATAATTTTGGATTTTTAAACCAAAAATATTTTCTAATTGAAAAATTCGCTTCAGAAAGATCAAATAGAAATTAATAAACGAGAAAAATAATTTTCAAATTAAGTGATTTTAAAATCAATGCTGAACTTATAAAAACATAAATGAAAATAAAAATTTGAATAAGTAAATTATAATAATAAATAATTGTTTCAATTTGTTTCATTTATGAAATTTTGTATTTTATTATCAATAATAACTACTAATATTGCTTGAATTTCGCTTTCTAGTCGTTACAAATAGAAAGATTAGAGATTTCAATTAAGCAACTACATTTGTTACAAGAATTCCTTGAATGCTAACCGAAAGTCCATTGACCGAATCGGGATGATCATAGCTACAACCTTGTGGATCGGCAAAAATAGAGAATTTTTCAATTGAAAACAATACACGAAGACCAATTGGTGCCGTAATTGTCCATGCACATTCATAGACTTTTACATCGACTATTAAGCTTGAGATATTCACTTCGATTTCACTTTGTGACGTAAATATACCACCACATCCTAAATGGATATACTGCTCGTCATCTCAGACAAACAACACAACTCGATCTAATTTATAATAAATTAATAAAAATTTTTTATAAGTTCGAAAATTATTTTCCAAAAAAGTTTAGGTTACTCGTTAATGTTTCAGAGTTTTCTCGATAGAAATGTAACTTCTGATTACTTTATTTCTAAGGTTTTAACTGATACACTAGCATGAAAAAAGAAAAGATCTGACTAACAAGAAATCCCTTTTACTCGAGAAATTACTTCATATCGACTTATGGGCTAAACAAAATAAATATAAGAAAAATTTCACTTTTCAAAAATGCGATGAAATCAATGTGATTAAAAAGCAACACATTATTATAATAATTCATGTTAATAATTCAAGCAAACTTCTACTCAACCAGTTCGAAACTCCTATCCTCATAGAAATCAACCAGTTTAAAAACTTTCCTGAATTATAAATGCGAATGGTTCAATAAAAAAAGCATTTAAAATTTACCGACAGTTGACCATGAAAGCCAAAAATGATTTTCAGGTTCATTTCTTGAAGCGAATGTGATGTCGATGAAATTATTCTCCGAAAGAATCGTTATTGGTACGCCAGAACGATCACAAAATCTTCGAATAGTTGTGCTATCGTTATGTTGTGAACCTATCATAACTGATGCTGTGCGAATTTGTTTCTCACCAATCTGAAAAAAGAGAAAAATTTCTACGAACGGGAAATGAAACAGAACATTCAGAGAAATATTAGAAGAAAAGAAATAAAAGGATAAGAAAAAGATGCACTAGAAATTATATTGGAAAAATAATTGAAAAATGCGAGAGAAGCATTTTTAAAATATTTTGAAAAAGATGCATAAAAATCCAAAAAAAAAACAATTTGAAAAGTTCAGCAGAGCAGCTAATATGATACGCGGTTGTGCATTCTGTTCATCTTGCCAAATAGCCTCAGAAATTGCCAAAAAATAAGGAAGATGCGAATTTATGAGCTCAGATTTTAATTTTAAAGTGATTGCTTCTAGAAGTATTCTGCTCAAGATGGTTTTTTTTGCGCTTGACCCATACAATTAAATAATCAACTGAGTAAGATACATATAAAGTTTTCATTCACCTATCTACAACTCTTTCGAGGTTAACGAGTCAATGTGAAATATATTAGAGGGCCTTTTACTCAGGTGTATATTTATACAACAGATTTCACAAGTCGAATTTCAATGGTCCTCTGGTGAAAATTGCACACAGACTAGACTGATGTCTGCGCGCACGCACGAACACACATACATTTACATAGATATGTCGCCTCTCAAATGTGCTTTTGTGAAGAAAATTCATAAAAAAGTTTAAAAAAATGAACGAAGAGTAATTTTTCTTCGAAAATGAACACCCATGCAAATAGATAAAATGTCAAAACTGTTGCTACTTTTAGCGATGTGAAAATTAGCCAAAAATTAGATTCTCATCAAAGAAATGAAGCTGAACTGAATAAAACGTCGAAATATGATGCAAGAAAGAAAGAATCGCCACGACTGGGGGGTCCTAAGTGGTACTGAATTGTAATTGACAGCTCTAGCTTCAGTCTCTGAGCTCAAGCCTCCTAAAAGATCGCACCGGAAAGCTGTCTTAGATTTTATTTAGTCGAATGTTCTGAGATTAAAAAAGACCACAGCATAAATAGCAAGCATATCATTAATGGCCTCTAAATTAGGTCCCATCCCACAATAATTTCCAATAACAATGGTAAATGTAAAAATGTAATCGATAAATCCATAGACCACTTTAATTCCTCCAAATCACAATTCCCTTCGTAGTTTCTTTATATGTCCCATTGCTTCAGTTAAATTGCTGAACACCAAATAGAGAATCTTCTTCAAAAATCTTTCTAGATATACATTTGATCAATTCAATAAAATTTAAAAAGTATACGCACAATAATTTAAAAATACCTCGAAATAGTTGACAAAACAAAGTGGAGTATATGATGTGAAGAGTTCGGTGATTCGAAAACGATGAAATGTTAAACGAATACGATTACCGCTCGTCGTTTCGATACGCCATTTGCAGAAACGATTCTCTAATGTTCTCGATGGATATCCAGGACTTTGTAATACTCCATGATGAGCAGTCAAAAGCACATCATTGCAAACTAAAATAATACGTCTATGGAACTAGTAGATATCGTACGTATGAGCTATTGTACTTTTCGTACTGTACTTGTATTTTTATAAGGTGTGGTACGGTATAGCATCAAACTGACAAATAACAATCGGTGACAAATACTACTGAGCATTAATATAATAAAATTGAAAAAAAAAGCTGAAGAGATATGGTGCAGAATTTCCTTGTTGAATAAGAATGTTCTTCCTTTGAGCAATAACATTCTTGATACATATTCAACAATTTGCTTTTTATAAGTTCTAATTGTAGTCCAATTATTTAAGTAATTATGACCTTTTCCTAAAGTAATTTTGTTTATATTAACGTGAAAAAATTCAAGCAGAAAAATTTCCCAGCATGGGAAATGTTAGAAAATATTATTGTTTATTTCTCGTTCATAGTTTTTTGTGATAATTTATACGTGCGGCTGAACAAAGATGTTGTATAATTGCATTGGTTTTATCATTCAACGATTATACTATTAAAAAATAAAATCATATAAGTGTATTATAAATAAAGTAAGGGCAAATTTGTTGCTATTCAGGTTCGTAGCAATTATGCAGATCCCCATCTAAAGTCTGTAACCATTTAAATTAATAAAAATAGGCTACGATCGAAATAGGGATGAATTTACCTTAATAACAACAAAAAAATTAACCTGTAACATAATGAGCAAGAAAACCATAGAGGGATCCAAAATGTGAGCCACCATGTTGACGATAACGAATCGTTAATTCGTTCGTCTCGGAATCAACTGATGGTAATGAAACCTCTTTCTTACAGTATCGTCGAAGTACACGAGCTGTTGCTGTAGGACCATCGGCTACCTGAAATTAAATTGCGTCAATTTCAGGCTACACGAAATTGAGTTACATGAAACTGATTACGAATATCAACAAAATTCTTCAACAATTAAAAAATATTTCTAAAGTGTAGGAATATCATAGAAGAGATATTTTTATAAGCTGAAATATAAATTTGCTGAGTCAGAAAAAGAAAAAGACGAACATCTATATAATTCGGTGCAAACGAAGAGCAAAATCCACTACTATCGGCTGAATTCAAATCGTCCATCATTGTGATCGTGAAGCGCACACGATTTCCTATAAAAAAAGTATGGTATAGTTTCAGGAAAAGTTTCATCCGGGATACAATTACCTGAACCGGAAATTATCTAGCTACACTACAACAACCAATTTCACTGTTACAAGATTATGGCGATTCATTTGATTAAACCAAAAATTATACATAAAAAAAGGATATAAGATATTCATGCATTTGTAACGCTTTCATAAATAGCTGCAAAGATATATTTCACGTTAAAAGAAAAAAATCTTGCACTTGTTACACTGAATCACACCTCTTTATAATTCACTCTTCCTCTTGTCAAGAAAATACTTCCTTTAATAGGGGGAGGAGAAAACGGCCCCCTTTTTCCCTAACTGAAGAAAAATGCTGTATAAGCATATCAAAGTTTCATTATATATGCTCAATCGATCACCTCCACTCCACTTTAAATTAAATAACAATTGAAATCGTCCCGGTTTTGATTGCTTAGACGGAAAATAAATAATAGCCAAAATCAGCTGAGTAAAATAATGAAAAATCAGAGAGAAACAAGAAGGAAAACAAAGAAGGAAGAAAACAGCATATTCTTTAAACTCAAATATTTAAGCACTTAATGAGCGTTTATTATGTTTAAATACGATGCAAAGAGGGCAAACCAGCTGCGACAGATATATGCCAATCGCAGTTCAAAGTTCTCGAATCTTTTAGCGGATACTGTGGTGACGATAGCGCACCACTTAAACCTCCAATCCTGCCACCACATCCTGAAGTTAAATTTATCGATTTTCATAATTGTACTCATAGCTAATGATTGATTTACCGAAGAAATTTATCGCTGTAGCACTTTCCTGTGTTATTAGCAACGCATGACATGATAGATAGTAAAAAAGTGTTATAAATAACAAATGTGTTATAGCAACAAAGTTCTTAGTTTAGTCTGTGATTTACTACCGATAAAGTTTACTCGATCTTTGTATAATGTTCTCAATCAAAGAGTTTGATTAACTATAAACGAAATTTGCACCAAAAGGTAAACTATGAAAATTTCTCAAGTAGAATATTTTTAAAAAATTTTTTGGAACACCAATGTTCTCAAAACAAATGAAAAAATAATAGAAAAGTTCGTATTCAAAAAAACCATAAAAAATAATAAGCAATAAAAAACAATGAAATAATAAAAAATACTTTTAAAAAAAACATTTAAAAAATATCAGACTACAGCTATAATCCCGAAACTTATTAAGAAAGCAATCTCCAAAGGCATCATACTATTTCGATGATGGAAAATGTTTAAGATTATCATGAATCAATTAGAATAAATGCAGCTGCTCAATACGGGTACTAAACACATTTATATCCGAAAATGATTTCGAGCAATCGAAATACAATTTCGTATATTCCAGCATTTAATAGTTTTCACTTCGATGACAAACTTGTTCTAAGGATTTTTGAATTTCATTCATGAGCATACTTAACATCAACTTTTCCTAAGTGCAGCCATCACCGTCCCCTCCTCTATTCGTTTCATCTCCACTATATCAAGTTCATAAGGTGAGATCCCACACCGGCTTTTATTCCTCAATCAATTATGAGTCCACTTTCGAAACTGATGGATTTTATAGCTTCTCCTTATAAATTTCTGAATGAATTTAATTTGTAAATCCAGCAATACGAAAAGGTCGGATATTACGAACAAGGAAATATTGTAGGCTCACCTGAATCGATCTGTTCATAATAAATGAAGAATTGAATCGCATGAGGGCTCGTTGTTTTGAGGCGCATAAAGATACGATTACCTTGTGATCGTAATTCATTTACAGGATGATCATCGCAAATCTCAGAATCACGGAAGAGACCACCGAATCCAGGTGAGTGCTCATTTACTCCGTTCCTAAATTATCACATCATAATATTCAAATATTCTTCATTTCTTAACACAAAAAAAGTGCCGAAATTGCCGAAGAAACAAACCGAAATAGCACAGTGAAAAAAACAGTTGCAGCTCATTTTTAAATGACAACACAATAGGTGGTAAGAATGGAGAGTTAAGGTTACATTACTCAAGCATAAACACTTTTAAATAAAACGTTCAAATGCTTCAATAAATTTTCAGAAAAAAGTTATTTGCCACTCATAATGATATTCTAATGCTATACTCATAAATATTTACAAAAAAGGTATATGTTTTAGTGATAGAGGTTTGGAGCATCATAAAATTGTGCAGTGATTGCATTGTAGAATCGCCTGTCTCCATCGGGACCTCGAACTATTATTGATTAACGTCTATTTTTTAGACTTCAATATTATGATTGTGTTATATCTCAGAAAGATAATCGTATAGTGGTGTTGTTTCTCGTAACACAATCATCAACGAAAACTGCACCTTCTTATGCTCCAATCGATCCACTTAGCTGATAATGCATGCCAAAATTGCTGTGTTATATGCCGCATAACTAAGCAATACTATATTATTATACTATAGCATAACATACTATACTACTGTAATGCTAGCATAATATATACTGTTATATTACTATAAGCATGTCATACTGTATGAAAATTACACATGAAACAATAACTCTACTACTGTAAGTATACTCAAAGGCAGTAACGCAATTCAAGATCATGATCGTTGATGTGGAATGACGCCAAATTTTTTTAAAAAAGGCGGAAAATTACAATATCTGATGAAAGTAAACCTACATGGAAAGCACATAAAGAATATAATCGTAATTATTAACGAGCAATAGAAACGAACTAACTTGATGGTAAGCGTTGCTTCATTACATGGTGAAGAGATATTTTCGAATTTGAGTAGAATTCGATTCGTTGATGGCAACTAAATTTTTGATGATAAAAGATCTACTTAAGTTAGCATAAAGAAATGATAAGTTGTGAGACAAAAAAATTGATAAGTTGAAAAATTATGCGCTTATATTGATAAATGATCTCATAGTGCAGTAGCGTCTCTATATATGATGAGAAGGTTGGTTCTTTTATGCCAACTTTTTAACTTTTGAAGAAAGTGAATCGGAAAGAAACCAAAAGAAGGTTTCTTCTTTTGTACGTTATACGATCTACAGTATACGGCCCAAAGCATACGACCACCTTCAATGTACGATTTACAGTACATGATCTACGGTATGTGATCTACAGTATATGACTGATAATATTGATAATATTGGAGTTAATTTTTATTTTTCCTCATTTTCGTGAGGAAATTTTTCACGACAACAGAGGAATAACCTAAACAGCCAGAGCGTTATAAGACGTGTTTTATTACTTGTCAAAATCCATGAACCTTGCTTGTCTGGGAAGTGTGACTACAAAAACCTAAATCGTTCCAAATCCTTGGACACACTTGTTCACTTACCCAGAGCTAATCAAGCACAAAGGGTTACCATTCTTATAACTAGAAATTTAAACTCTCTCAAGTGAAACACAAAAAGCAACTGTTCTCTTGACACCAAGTCTTATACTGCAAAGCATACGTAATTATCTACAACTGCTTTACAAAATTGATAGATCCAGATGAAAATGATATAATCATATTATCAACGATGCAGCTTAGCTCCATAAATTTCTTGCAAACAGACATGCGCATATATATATATATATATATATATATATTTATATATATATCGTCATCGTCCATGAGCCTTGCAAATGCAATTTTCCCAACAATGAATGAAAAACGTGGAATAAAAAAATATATCATATGAGGAGATTTTAATAACAGAAAAACATACAGCAATAAGATAATCGCATTGTGTAATACGTTGAGCAGCCTCAATGTTGATTGCAATTTCACCACTCGTTGCCGTAAATGTACGATGACAATCCGTCTGAAACAGAAAATATTTCTAAAGAATCGGGCGTCAAATTAAATCGACGCCGATGCCTCTGCATAGTCCGCTATATAGTGCACAATACTCTCTAATACATTCTAATCATTCGTAAGTATATATCACGTAGTATTTAAACGTTCATGAGATTTATGGAGCATATCGTAAATTATCCAGATTAATAGCGAGCCCTTTTATTCAGGCTTTGATAACTTTCAACTGCAAATTATTTTACTAAATACATAAAAATGCTAATTTAAATATTGAAAAGTATTTAATACGTTAAAAATTTTGGGCGTGCTTTCAATAATATATGCAAACAACAAAAAAAAAAACGCCGACCATTAGCATAATGAAAAAGAAATATTTGAATATTATTGAAAAAATAAATCATGCATTTTTTCTTAAATTTCTGAGATAACTAGATAAAAGATGCTGAATATACAAAAATTCTCGATGAAACTATGAACGTTTTGGAGTATTCTTCAAGCTTCATTGCATATTTAATTCAATTCAAAGTTATTTCTTTAATAGCTCTTGTATTATTTAATTATTGCTTGATAGCAATCAAATTCGATAGCGTTTCCAGAAATAGAGCTGCTAAACTTTCTTGCGCAAATTACCATTAGAGACTAATATTGAGCGGAAAGATATGAATGCTTCATAAACAGGTGAGCAAAGAAACACCTAATTTCTTGCATTCGAGCATGTTATGAAACACTGCGTTAAATTACTCAGGTGGTATTGAATAAATAGAGTTATGTATAAATGACGTGGTATAAGGAATTAAGGAGGTGAGACCTGTGCATCGACGGCTTGCCAACGGGCCGAAAAACCAGCGCCATTTACTGATCGATCGCTCTTGAACACAACGGTTAATTGTGAGCCAGTAGATAAAATCGATGGTGGCATAAATGTACCACAAAATCTGCAAGATATTCTTATCAGTGAGACACATATCCACTCAAAGTACTTAATGTGATTGATATAAGGTATAGCATAAAATAATTTTACTAATAATTTAGTTGAAGCAACTTGAAAATGAAATGAGAATAATAGAGATTATATTTACTCAAAGAATTTCGCTAGGATGTTATAATCCTTGAAATTTATTCATTATTAATAAAATTCTTAGTAGTTTTTCCACCAAACTCTCCATCAAGAAAATTTCCTAAAATCTGAAAAAGTAGCCAAAAAATCAGCAAAATGAGTGAAAGTTTTCCTATCTCTAACACATAATATGTGAAATAGCATCTGAATGTATTACAAACATTGATGCGATTTGTTCAACAATTAAAATGTAGAAAATAATTTGCAGTAATTTAACCTTCCATGCATTTCACTATGTTCATTGTCGTTGATATAGACATCATAAACTTCGACGCTATCATATGCGCAATCCTCTCTATTCGGTACAACTTCCAATTCGAAAACATCGAATGTTAATCGAACTCTTTTATCCTAAACATTACAATGATACACTAAGATTATTCGCATACAAATTACCGCGCAAATCTAAACGATTTTCGTGAATAAAATCAACCTAAAATTTTAGATGGCTGAAATTAAACTTTAATAGAAATACTCGAAAGAAATCAAATATAATATCTAGCTAAAAATTCATAAGTGGGAAAACAGGACTGGGAGGAAAGCACCATGTGCGCTTTTACATTTCGGCCCAATAGATAGCATGGCATTTGCTCTTTTATCGAAAACAAAAAAAAACAATAACAAAACCTATCTTTAAGGTACCAATAACACAAAAATAGATTGGCGAATCATGCTGAAATCGAAGTATTGAGGCAGGTTATTCGATACTTCTATTTAGACCCAGGAAATTTTATTGTCATAATTTTTTGCAGTCTAGATGCTAATATTTAAATAGAAACATGCTATGTATGCCTTAATAGGTAGAAAATTACCGCTGCAACGTTGATAACATATATACAATACATATGTGCTAGATATTTCTCTGGATAGTTAGGACTTGTTATTGTACCGGTCTCATCATTGAATACTCCACCACATCCTGAATATATATTTTTTCCAGATTTTTTTTGATGGAAATAAAATGAAAAAATAGAAGTAGTTAATAGAATAAAACTATAGATATACAATTATCTCTGAAATAAAGATGTTTTATACCAGTAAAGATATTTAGTTGATCAAAGACTGAAATTTTTTTAGTAAGAAATTTACATGTCGTCTATATTCAACACCAAAAATGCACCATAAAAATATGAAAATAAGAGAAATTTATAAATTTGCATTTGTCACTTCAATACTAAAATTTTTCTCCACAGGGATGTATTGCCATGAAATTAGTCAATTAATTAATTACTTACCACGATATTCTATAAATTCAAAAGAGAACTCGCAAAATTCGATTAACTTACCAACATCGAATTGTTCATATTGAAATAAGATTCCTTTATTATCAATGTGTGATGAACTATAAACAATTTTTAGTGGCCGTGAAGCACTAGTCACCTAAATGACAACGATATTAATCTGTTGAAAAACGTTGATACGATTTATATTTACTACGAAAATGAAGATTTCAAGTAAAAAATTCACTCAATAAAATAGAAAAAGTATTCTCATCTCTCAATCATTTATTGCGATCGCTGAGAAATGCTCGCTATAAAAGTGGCGCGACAGTTCAATCGGGGTCCGAAAAAAAAATCCTCCGTGCGGCGACATATGCAAATTCATAAATTTCACGAAGAAAAAAAATTAATAAAGCAAGAAAAACAAAAAAAAGAAAAATAACAATTATTTATATCATTTTTCGATAAAAGCATGAATTAATTGTTACCATTTCTCCATCAGGCGCAATAAAGGGATATCTAGCACAGAAATATCGTTTATTGATTTGATCGTGTGAATCATGACCACCAGAGAACTGAAATAATTCAACACTTATAAATAATAATAATAGAAACAGCAACAAATGATGCCAATAAAGATGATAGAGAATATTAATAGTAGTAGTAATAATAGTAATAAGCAAGCGAATGAAGTAATAGTAAATGAACAAATAAAATAAATAACCAAATGAATTAATTAACTAATTAAAACTGAAATTGAACACGGTGATAATAATCATAATAAAAATAATGACAATAATAGCAATAATAATGTTAATATCAAAAAGAAAGAGAACCAACCTCGACATAATCTTCACGTGTTTCCTGATTCGCAATATCGTAAAAACAAGAGCGAATATCTAATTTAAGTCCAATAAAATTGAAGCGCAAACGTATCGCCTTAGTTCGTTCTGCATCGATCACATACGTACATTTGAATGGATATGCAACACCATTCGGATAGTTCAAACTTTGAATCGTACCATTCATTTGAGTGAAATGCTTCTCGCATGCTGAAATATTTTCCTAGATTAATAAAATGATCTCTGTGATGATTGTCGATCAATAGATAGAGAATTTCTTGCATCTATCCTTTGATCTTTAAATCTGGAAATTCCGATCTCTATCCTATCCGTTCAAACGAAGAATATTAGAAAAAAAAAGGAAAAAATGCTTGAAGAAACTTTTCAAGCTTTGGAATAGTTATTTATTCAATATTGCTGCAATGGAATAAAGCCGTTCTCGTCCGCCTATTTTCTATGCCTATCCACACTGAAAATTAGTCATTATTCTCGTCATAAAAATCCTTAGAACAAAGCATAATTTCTATAAACGGTAGTAATGTTCTAGAAGGGAAGGTCGTCTCATATTGGAAGACTCTTCCATTTTCTAAGCTAGTCCTCTTGAAAAATCGAGCAATACTTCCTTACAGAAAATTAGCAATGGCTTTTTCGGGAGGAAACTTGCAATATGGAGCGTTATTCGGTAAAAAAATGCTTACTATCGATAGATGCAAATTTTCTGATCTGGATTATTTCGATTATACAAGAAGACTTATTTATCTTTCATGAATTGGGTTCATTTCAAAACACTTTACCCTTTCAATTCAAACGGAAATTAAAGTTTTTCTAGTTGTTTGGTGATTATTGCGTACGAACTACCTATACGTTATGATTTAAATATATAAAATATTATCTGCGCGTTACAAAAAACATTTAGAATATCTGATAAGAGTGGAAAACATTTAATGAAATGTAAAATATCAGCAAATAATAACCGATTTATTTAAATATCTGAAATATCGAGGAGGAAAGATTCCTTAAAAAATTTTTGCTGTTTAATATATTTGCTAATAACTGATTAAAGCAAAGAAATTATTCGATGAATTTTTCATTGACAATTCTTCATATTGTAATACTTTCAAAATTTCATAGAAATATTTTTTATCGAAATTATTTTTCGAAAAATTTTTACGAAAAAAATAAAATAAAATAACTGGTGGAGAATATTTACGAATACTTTGGAACTGAAAAAAAATTCTTACAATATTAAAAAAATAAATTTTGCAAAATAACAAGCATTAAAATAAATATGATTGCCTTGAAGAAACATACTTGATGAATATCTTATTTTGAAACCTTTGCCATTTACTGTTTGATTGGAATGAAATTGTATAACCATTTTTGGCCCACTTGATACAATTGGCCCTTCCGGTCGTCGACTATTACAATAACGACCAAGAATTGGTTTTGTCACATCACCACCATCTTTGAACTGAAATTGTCAAAAACTGAAAAATCGAATCTATAAAAAACTATAAAGCGAATAATAATTCATTAAAGGAATTATTGCAACATTCAATACTGTTTGATTAAAATAGGCAAGAAAATTAAAACTTTCTAAAAGAGGAAATTATATTGACCTCTATTTATAAACATATATAGCGCAATAAGGGTAGTTGAGCAACTCGTTGCATAGCAACTTCATGAAGTACAGTAGTTTTAGACCCCGTTTTTTTGCTTTACAACAAATTTTCTCATAAAATCAAAGAAAAAATTAAAGCACAGATGACTTTAAAAAAAGCAACATTACATTTGCTATTATAAGATGATAACATTTTTCTCTACTAGACGAACGTTCTAGAAATTTTATTCAAAAAAATAATCTTTTGCAATACGCCTACCGTTTGCAATTATGGTATATTAGTACCGTATGCAATATGCAAATATAACCTAGAATGCAATAACTTCCTACCGTAATATAATCATATCGACAAGGACCAATAAGCCTGAGTAACTTATATAGCGGGCTGACGGTTAAATGCTGACTATAGTATTGCCGATAAGATGGGAGATCTGCAAAAAAATTACATATTAACTGCATTCAGTAATGCTGCAGCTATAATATTTATTATTCACAACATGTGCAACGTTAGTCGTAAAAAAGTCGCAAATTTTGAGTCATATAAAAAAGCATAAAAATGTTCCACTATCAGCGAAAATGCTCTGCAATCAGGCTATGGAAATTGAAGGTATATTTCAGAATATCCGGATAAAACTCTTTAAGTAATACAAAATCTTGTGGTACTACCTGCATAATCAATTAGATCGTTACCCGTTAAATTCATATTATTGAACAAATCAAATGCAGAAGTAGCATCAAGGATCTCCTCTGATCTAACAAGGATAAATGAAGAAATTATCGTGCTGCTTCCAGTTATATCCTCCTTTCTCGAACACAATCCGATTCCACAGATGTCGGGGAAATTCAGCTCATCTATTTGAGCACTTGTTACCTTTTCGCCTCATAAATTGATCAAAAGAACTTTTTTTTTGTTAAAAAGTCGTGAAAAATATTCCACTTCCTGTTTATTGATAGGACACCTTTAATTTCGGCTGAATAACATTTCCTTTAAAACTCTTTAAAATTATAACCAAAGCTACGACGGAGTCATAAAAAAACAAAGCATTCGCCTTTGATAGAACTTTTCTTCAGATATAGTTCACTAATCGACAGTCAAGAAAAATGCAACGCCTGGAGAGGGCAGAGGAGTTTACCCGATCTAACACACTATGTGCTGATAATCAACACATCTCAAGCTTAAGGCGTAAATAAATTCATTGAACATATTATCATATCTTATGCATGAAATTAGCATAAAAATATGATGGATTTTCAGAAAAGTATATGAAATATTTTATCGAGTTACCTTTGATTCCCTTTGGCGGCGAAGATGGTATATCCATATCGATAATCTCGGCTTTAATAACATGACCATCGTCCTCCCTCTTAATAGAAAATATTTTGAAAATTTAGTCATTATTGCATTCGCAAAAAAAACAGTAGCATTAGGAATGATTCTTTAACTAAATTCTCATTGAAAATGCTCGAAAAGCTTAATCTACATATCATAGAATACATAAATTTACATATGGCATGTCACCTTGAAATTATTTAAAATTCAAGATATTCAAGACAAATATCAATTATCAAATAGCTAACGTTCGATGTTGTTGACGCGTCGAGAATCCATAGGCAATCCAAATTCGGAAAGTAATTGAATCCATAATTCGGCGATTGAATAACACCAAAGAAATTACCATCAACATCAGGTAAAAGATTACCGCCACAATCCTTATCCACTAAATACATTCAAAAAACTCTATTAGTAACTACAAACTTCATATATGAGCAATATTCAATAGAGTTCTATGCTAATATAAGCGAATATATATATATATATAGAAAATTTCGATAAAACAGAATGGAATTTGTAATTTTGCATTTTAAACTATCACATTCTGCATTAATTACACTGCACATAGTAGATTCAAATTAAACTATTTTGCTCTTTTCTACGCTAAAAGCAAATGATTGTCACAGGTTATTCGACAGCTATAAGTATATAGGCAACAAGCAATTGTATACAAGCTCCACGCCAATTAAACTGACTTTGGAAACAGATTTTAAATTATGCAATCACAAAAATTTCATGCAATTTGCAAAAAGATGTCATACATGGAAATTTTATACAGATTATGCAATTTTCTGTTGCAATGAATTGTTTTGCTATAGGCTTTTGCAATGAAATGATAAACTTTGGATTATGAAAAGTGATACTTACATTCTATTGTCCTATATCGAATAGTGAAACCTCTCCGGCATTTCGCATCTCCATCACCTGTAATTTAAAATGCTACCTTTGTTATATAATACTAAAATAAGGCGCATCCTTCATCTCATTTGACATATCCTGCCTAGGATCAACTTTTGCTTTCGGAGGAGAAAATTCTTGAGTAGATCAACAGAAGAATTAATATAGAAGATAAAGGCGTGTTGGATAAGCTAATTCAAAGTAGAGATTTTTCAACAAATAGTCTATAAAAGTTACAAAAAACATGAATATAACTACTCTCAAATTTTTAATAAGTTCTCAAAAGATGGAATTCAATAATGCTCAAACCTAATAAAGCTTCTAAAATTAAAAATAAGCACTCAAAAACGCAATCGTCCAACGCAAACGTCTACATCTGCCAGTTCCCTTCTCTCCTTCTCGCTCCCACCCTCATCCACTCTTCAAGCCCCTCCCAACTCTCAGCTTCTCATTGTCCTAGAAGAAAGTCTAAAAGAATAATTAAATTTATATACAAAAAACAAGAAACAAACATTTTTCTGGTGGGAATTCAGTGGGGAAATCGCTCTTAAAATATGCAGTAAAATATGGAAGTGTAGTTCGCACAAGAGTTCGTGTTGTTTCGCTGCTACATAAATGAAGAATTCTTGCTGTTTCATCGACAACAAGTCCATCGAATAGCTGAAAATACACCGTTATATTTTTGTATAGTCTCCTCGCTTTCGCCTTCCTATCTGCTCTCCCTATTTCCTTTCACTTATTTCGCTTATGAGAGTGAATTTTATTGATATCATAATTCAAACGACACTTAATGATATTGCTGTGAAACTTTTGAGGAGAAAAAAACACCGAAAAAACGTTTAATGGCTTTTTAAATGTTAATAGGTAAAACATTTACCCAACCTTTCTAACAGGAAATAATTACTCTGAGTTTAACTAAGCAATAAAACAAGTGAAGAAAATTGCTCGAGAAGAAAGCATAATATGCGCTTTTTCATTCATTAACTTGGCCAATAATTTCTCAAACTGTAGAAAAAAAATTTAGCATGTAATACGATATCTTGGCATCAAAGCTAGCCTATAGTCACTCGTATAAACCTTCGCAAGTTCCTTTTTTTGCAGTCTGGCAAGCGAAAAAGGAAAAGCTGAATGGGAGAAGAACATATGTAGATTTGTTTCAAATTTAGGTCTTTTTAGTTGTTCCCAAGTTGATGGATGGGCATGAACTATGAATAGCTAGCTGATGATCCTAGGATGAAGAATATATAATCGATTTTCATAATTTCAGGTTTTATCATTGGAGATCCAAGTTGAAACCTCTACACAGACAGGCAGACAGACAGATACACTAAGGGACACAGATGTACGGAAATCCGGAAATGACCTCGTCATGATGTGTTTCTACAAAAGAGATCACCAAAAAGCATTAAAAAGTATTGCACATTAAAGTATATAAAACAATATAAATCAATAGCAATAAAGATGGATAATGATATCATAAAAAGAGACATATCAGTTATTTTTCTTTGCATTTGCATAAACCAATGATTTTCTGCTCACACAAGATTACGATATCAAATTTGATATTCATCAATTATTGATTAATTGAAATTAACTCCAAACAATTCAAATATTTCATATTTTCATAAGTGCAGTTCGATCAAATAAAATAGGTTTCTCATATAAATATAATTAAATTCTGAGGACATATTATCGTATGAGAACGATGAAAAAAAACTTTTATATGAAAAAGTACAAAAATAATTCTAAATAACGAAAAAAGAATGACATTATTCCTACATGAATGAGAAGGGAATTTTCAACGGTAATAAATAATTTCCAAACAATCCTAAAAATTCATAGTACTTTTTATGAGATTCAAAAGCCTACCTACATAGAGTGATTTATTTCTCTACAAAAGACGCAAAAGAGTGATTTATTTCTCTACAAAAGACGCAAACCGCTGAAGTATTTTTCCTTTTATTTATCAAACTATTTTAAAAATAAGTTACCATATAAACATGAATGAAGCACAACACCATATTTTGGAATAGGTCTCTAAACCCCAGGAAGAAACATTCGTTTACAGAGCAGAAATAAAACCTCCCTTTACAATCTGGAAAAATTATGCAATGAGTACATAGACATGAGTAGAAATCTTATAGCATCTTACCAAACCGTTGGAAAAAAAATATACCCTCTTCAATAATTTTCGTCTTCGTACGATGATATTTAAAACCTCTGAAGCTCTGCTAACGATTTCTGAGCTTCTGGTAGCATAATACCTGCGACCGAACTTGGCGTAGTAAGAGCGGAGCGAATAAACTCGTTTACCACGAGCTACACAGTCAAGCGATGACGATTACCGAAACACACACACAATGATTGACAAGCAAGACCGCAGCCTATTCATAGCCTCGACTATGGCCCTGAAGGCATGGGGAGGTTATAATCCACATGGGGAGATACCACACCAAGGTCAAACAAATGTTAGCGCACAATCTCTTACACAAATGCAGATCATCACGATCATTGCGACCACAAAACTCACTTAATCTCAGTAGATCGCTCGTTAACGTAGATCACTCGTTAGTAATACCAAAAAAAAGCAGTCGATACAACTTACTTCAAGAGAATTGAGCGAGCAATTGCGAATTTCCTTCGAGGCAAGCATGAACGGTTCAATGGTGACTTCGATATGGCGACTCGGATCAACGCTCACATGCCATTGACATGTCTCACTTTTACCGTAATCATAAAGCGATATTTGCCCTTCGTTCCCGTACTCACGTCCTCCACATTCTTAAAATACTTTTTTAAATATTAGCCCTATGAATGCTATCATAAAGCCATATAAATGTTTAGCAAGGCGATTGCTATCATAACACATCGTCATGTTAAATATAACACTTTGCTATTGGAAATGGCTGAAATTCATCTCTACAAAAAAAATTACATCTGACAAACTATATGTTCCACTAGAATGATAACACTATTGCGTTAATTTTCGAAAGTTTCATTTAAATTTTTAAAAATGTAGAACGGCACTCTCTTTTGGGGAATAAGTAGTTAGCAATGATTCGAGCACAAATTCATCACTAAAAATTAAACTAATAAAGGGAAATGCATAAGTGAAAATTGCTAAAATAAAAAAAAAAGCTTGACGAAAGATTCAAGTGGAATGGATTTGTGATAGTAAATCAAAGTCTTATACTAGACTATTAAAATCATCTCCTCATCCTCTTCCTACAAATAAAAATTGGGAAGTACGAACATGTCGCATCAACCAATTATCAAACCATAACCAATTCATCATGCAAACAATTACGTCTCATAACTGTGCTAATGTTTCATCTATAAATCTGTACTTTTTTCTGTATTTTTCTATTTTTTTCGTATTTGTATTTCTATACCTGCATTTTTCTGCATGAAAAAATACGTGTACTTTTTTGACTTTTCGCTTGTGCAATAATGTTATAGAAAGAAACTTATATGCCGCAGTTCAAATTTAATATGATAAAGCAACAATATACTGAAATTTTAATACAAAATGAGTCATATTGCAAAATAGAATGGAATTTCCTCGAAGATTTTTTGAAAGCATATATTTTCCCAAAATATTTAAATATTTACATAAATATTTTTACATACTACATATTCTCAAATCGGAAACAAAATAAATGATATTTGAAGAGAATTTTTGAGAAAAAACTGCTGAAAATTCCCGAACAAAAATTTCCAAAAATATGAAAAACTTACTTTTCTCAACAGTTTTCCATTCGAAAGAAAATCCACCAATACCGATTCTTGTTTGACTCGATGAGAATGAAACGAACGCTTTATTAGACGAAAAATATATCGGACTCGTTGGTGGCACATAAAATTTTATTATTTTATTAATAACGTTGAAAAATTTTTTACGCTCAAATATTTCATTCATAATTTGTTCTAACGGAAACGATTATAATTGAAATGAAAATATAATAGTATGAAATTGATACATTCATTGAGGAATATTTAAGGAATTTTTTTTACAAGTTCAAATAATTTTTTTAAAAAGTTTCTCGCTTTTTTTCACTCAAAAATGAGTCGTATTTTAGATTCAATGATGATTTAAAGTACTGTCTTGCTCAAAATTTCGTCATTAGAACAATAATTGAAAATGTCTATGATTTAAGCAAATAAATTTTTTTTCTAGTTTCAAACTTGGGGATATTACATGAAATAATGAATGCAAAAATAAATTTTTATAGAAAAAAATTTTTTGATGGCATGAATGCTTACTGAAGGAGATCCGCGATGCCCACAATAGACACCAACAAGAGGACTATTTGACGAATCACCATCACGTAGTGTAACATTTGCATCAGCACGTGAACATATCACCGAATCGAGCCCACTTGATGGTAGATGAAAATTGGTGAACGTTATTTCGATTATCTATAAAATCATTCATTTATTCTATTTTCAATTACTACTACTTACTTTTATGGTTAATATTACTACGAAATTACTGATAATAAAACTACTATTTTCAATAATTCTTGCTAAATTATAAGGCTTTCGAATATGTAGAGATGCAGTAATTAATTCCCTTTAACAACGGCTTACTGGAATTGATTTACTCTCTTACCTAAAATTTTTAACTGTAATTACAGATCAATTCAGTTCAAAAATGAAGCGTAAACAAGTTCATTTTTCCTTTCCGGAATTATTTTCATTCTCAACAATTTTTAAATCTTATTTGATACTTTTGATAGGAAGTAATGAAAAAATACTGGTATAAACCTAAAAGTGAAATTCCGGACATAACAAAAAAATAATAATAGAAGAATATAGGAAATTAGAGAACACACATTAAAAACTAAAAAACCATAAAAATTAATGTTATAAACATTTTACTATGTGACTTCAATAGCGTAATGGTGTAAATAACAGTATCTGAAGATATTTGTTTCAATTTTTTATCAAGATTTTTTAGTATATTTTATAAAATTTCATACTTTATTCGGTTCATTGACGATAATAGTCCATTCGCAGGATTTATTCCTACCGAAATGATACCATGTCCAATCCGGATATTTAATTGTACCTGAGGTATTTGTTGAATGACCACCACAACCTGAAAAAGAGATCAATTTCTTAATTTTCTAGCATAAATATGAGTAAATTTAGAGATTTTAGAACATGTAACAGTTTTTTCGGTTATGACCATGTAATTATCGATCATGCGTCTGCGAAACAACACTGTTACTACTGATATTTGATTTTAGAACAGTTGAAAAACTCTCTCTTTTTTCTTTTTTTTCAGAATCGTTTGCAAGGAGATTTCATTGGCGAAATTTTTCACATTTAGAAAAAAAATTTTCGCTACTTTAATTTCAAATAATTCCGAAAATGTTCCTTGTCAAAGCTTTATTCCGAGAATATAATCTCTAAAGTTTTTGCTTCCTTTGGCTGAATTGTCATCGTAGAGTTCAGCTAACGCTTCCGTTAGCCAAAGTCCACATATACAATCGAATAACTTCAATATTTATAAAATTTACAAATATAGTGGTGTTGATCGCATTTGTTAGCAGCGATTTCTGCACAATCCCATTCTACTAATGATAAACGTTTTAGGCAGATAAAACCTTGCAGTTAACTGGATTATTACATTGGAATATAAACTGAATTACCGATTCACTACGTTCAATAAGAGATAAACGAGAGCTGGAATATATGAATCAATACTAATAACAAACTAAATCTATATAAGATGATAAAAAATAAGACTTAAACAACTTATCTCTTTTACGATAGAAAAGGAAAGGAATAAGAAATAAACAAAAATTCTTTCATTGTCATTTTCACAAAACGGAAACGCAAATAATAAACCATCGATATGAGCACAATTAAGGATGAAAAGAAAAAAATGGTTAATCTATTCCAAATTTTTATTAATCTATTCCAAAAAAATTCTATATAATAAAAATTACTCCCAGATTTTTAAAATTTTTTATGCAAAAAATTTTTTCCTTTTCATTCCTATTGCATTGGTAAACCTAATAATATTTGCATTTTTTAAAGAAAAGGCAATTATTTATAAATAAATTTTGTGAAGAAATTAACTAAGAAACAAACCATCTTCTTCGAATTGACATTTATTACCATAATACCCTCGAATACATTTACATTCAAAAGAAGCGTCCGCTTTTGGTATACATTCACCTCTACCACCACAAATATTACTTAAACATGCAGTCGCATATTCACAACGTGTACCCGCATAACCCCATTCACAATGACAACGATATTCCCTTTCCGATATTACCTGTAATTAATTCACCTGTTCGATGACGTCATCGTAATTATCGCTCTTTTAATTAATAAATTTATTTCTCAATTATCTAAATATTTGTTATTACCTGTTCAGCTATAACAACTCTAGCATATTGGCAACTAAATCGTTATTCAGCTATGAGAACAATAAACTAAAACGCTTGAAAAAAAGATTTATGTCAAAATTTTCCAGAAAAAATAAATAATATGAAATAATAGTAAGACTTTATGAACGGAAGCGAAATTTTTCTCCTCTGAAAGCAAAAGTCTTCTAAAAATTACTAAAAATGCATGCATGACGACATTCTTAGAATACTACCGGAAATTCACTTCAAGAATATATATAATTAGCACGGAGCCGAATTTAGTCTAAAAAGATTAAAAATCTACAAACCTGACATGTTCCTTGATTGTAGCATGTATCGCTATGACATAGCGTAACGTTCGAGCGATAACATCCTTCTTTACCGATACCATCACCTATCATGCCCTGAGGGCATTCACATCTAAATCCACCCTCATTCAACGAACTTGAGCCCATATTGAAGCATTTAGCGCCCGGATAGCATGGTGCCGTTTCGCATGGATCCTGTTTCGTACATATACGACCATCTCCTCTATATCCTTAATCGGGAAAGTTTTTAATATCAAGCTTCAGAAGATGTTTTAAAGATATATTGAAACTAAACAAATACTTACGAAAGTTGATAATGATAACCGTAAATATAGGAAGTTTTTTTGAAGGTATTTCCTGAAGTTATGGTTGAGGGAGTTTTTTTAGTGGAAATAGTTACAAAATTAAACACACAATATCTCATTCGTACTTAAAAAGATTACATTTTTTATATATTTATATTCATGATTTTCTATTTCTTAAAACATCCATTTAACTTTAGTCAACTTGATGAAGCTATAGAATAAAACAGAGTGTGGAACTATGGTGCGGAACAATCTTTCTCCTCTTCCACTCTTCTCCTCCTCTCTCCCTCACCTTCATACTATATGAATGCTACTAACAGCCATTCATATGAAAATGAATTCAATTCATAAAAATAGGCAAATAGCATATAGCATTGCAAGATTTTCAGCTTTACAGATTCCTGCAGGTGAAAAAGTAAACAGTGACTAAAGTAACCTGGTGGACACGGAGCGCAAGTATAGGAACCAATTGTATTGATGCATTGAACAAGTGGATCCTTTGAGCACGTTACTGCATCACTATCTGCGCACTCGTCAATATCGAAGCAATTTATGCCGTTACCTAAATTTGCATAAGCAAACAATATAGTATGTTAAATGTCATGGACAACAGAGACTATCAGAAATGAATCAGATGAGCGTAATCGGATCGAATCTCTGGTTTTTGAAAAAAGAAACATTAGAACAGAATATAGACAAGAAAATCTAACCGGAAAGACCAGAAGAATTTCAGTTTTTTATGAATGTTTCCGGACACATCAAGAATTACAAAATGAATATTTTATTAAAACAACCGATGCATTGAGAATAAAACATTTGCTGGAAAAGTATTTGATTTAATGATCTATTACAATTCATATCTTTTCCAAAAAATAGGATCGCTAAGCATTGCTAATGATACTCAAACTGTAAGTGGAATAATTTAGCAAATTCTTATGAATAAAAGAATAGTAAAAAATTTACCGGTCATCCCAGCTGGACATCCGGAGCATTTAAATGAGCCCGGCAGATTAATACATGAGGAACCCGGATAGCATGGATTCGATTCGCATTCGTTAATATCTTCGCATGTTGGATTTGCTTTATCGGCTGATGAGCGATAACCCCATTCACAAAGGCAACGATATCCAGGCTGTAAATTGGTACATTATTTATAAGAAAACTAATGGAGTAGAATAATAGAATATAGAAATACTAGAATACTAGAATGCTACAGTACTAGAATATTAGAACAGCACTATGGAAACCCCCTGAATGGATAAACGATTTACTGATAACTGGACAAGTAGGATTTCTTATAGACGAATGTTTTCTAGTGGAAAATTTTTCATGCCTAGGAATGTAACAAAACTTTTTAAAGCCTATATATGAATACTACCATAGAGAGCAAGAGATAAGAGGATATCAATTCTATGGAATACAAAAGGATTTACTTTTTTCTAAAGCGAACTTTTACTTTCATTGCTGATTTAAACTACTTTGCATTTACTTTTAAGATGTCTGAGTTAATTAAGTAATAAATAGTTTTAATAAGATAAAATTTCTTTGTTGACAAATATAAATTGACGCATCTAATAAAATCAAAAATTCACCTCACTAGAATCATCAACTGGTGGAGCAGGAATACAATGACCAGCCGAACCGCATAGATCGAGTGAAAATTCACAAGCCGTTCCTTTGATTTGACATAATCTTCCATGATAGCCTTTTGGACATGAACACCTATATTCAGCGTGTTTTTTGTGGGAATATTTTTGAATATTTCCGACTTTTATGCAATCCCTTCAGCTTCTCAGTTCTTCATGCAGTAGAGTCAAACTTTCAGATCTCAATGACTATTTTCCAGTTCCTCATAGGTGAACTTTCAGTTGCAAAAAATTTATTCAAATGCAAAATTATGCAAGTTTCAAATTCAAATGCAAAAGAAAGATACGACTAGATTCTTTTACTATCTTGCGTCAAACGTTATGACGCTACAAAACGAATCAGCCATAGGTTTTGAGTAGCGGTAATTTGGACGGCGTTTCACATTGCCATCCCACTTACTATTCAATGTCGAACCGGTCAAACCACTTTAGTCAAATCTTTATTCAATAGTGATAAGGGTAAATCCATTCTCCCCCTTACTCCATAAAATAAAGAGGAAGAGGATCGGGTAATTTTTCTCGCCAAAAAATTGCCCATAAGATAATGGGCAATTCTTTCGACGGAAATGCCAAACAGCATGAATCAATCACTTTTGCTAGCAGAAGTTCTTTATCGATGGTTCAAAGAGCTCTTAGAAATGACGAGAAATATTAGCAAAGTGTTTCAAACAAACTGCGCATAAACATTCCGCTAAAATCAATGACTTATGGATGAAAAAATTTAAAAAATCAAATGAAATTTTTGAAATTCGCTATAATTCTACTAATTTCTCACAATTATTCTCTAGTAGATGATTGATAAATTATTCATGAGTAAAAAAAGTTCTTTTTACTTCTTCATTTTGGGGAATTTTCATTTCATTTCAGAAAATTTTTTTTTTCACTTCAAGAAAAAACCGGTTGTGCTTCGAATTCACTGAAAAAAAAATCCATTCTTGGAAGAAGAAATTTGTTGGCCGAAGATGTGTAAATAAATTTGTAGTGCAAAGTACTACAAACTCAACGGTGCATACATACCGTACTATCTATGTGTACTGCTTAAAATAATCAAAAAATTACTGTACTTTGCAATAAAATTACTTAATATCATAATAGAAGTTAACAGTTTGTTTGTCATATTGTTTATTATTTAAAACAAATAAATCTCCAATTTGAATTCAAATGTTATTTTCTATTCGTAATTTACTGATAGAACTGAAAAATGAGTATAGCGAGAGTTGAGGGGAGAGTAAGGACGGGGAGGAGGGGCTTCAGCTTTTCAGAAACTGTTTGTAAAACTTACTGAAAGCCGGTTGGTTTATTCACGCAAGTACCGTTATTCTGACAGCCGGCATGTGTTCCTTCATATAATGCGCATTCATCTACACGATTCTCGCAAACTGCACCCTATAGATTGGTAGAAGATTAGGAAAATCTGCTTAAATTCTGTTCATGACTATGAAGGCGAATTTGCGCTTTCAATTAGGCGAAACAGTGATCGAAATCGTTTGATATATACTATTAATGATTCATCTCTCTGAGATTATAGACCACTTAAAAAATTTTTTAATTACATGGAAAATAACTTCCAACTCCAATTTCAAAATTTTACTGCTTCTCGCGAAACTTCGGCGAGAATATTATGGAAGAAAAAGAAACAAATGGGAAAAATGCTTTATGGTAGATTAGGAGCACTTTTTTAACACTTAAATTCCCATAATTTTTCTAAAAAATCAAAAAGTTCATTTATTGATGCAAATTTTACCTATCAAATTTTACAATATTAGCGGTAATTGTTCGTTACCTAAAATTGAAAGGCAAAAGCAAAGAGATATGTTTAGATGTGCAAAGATAAAAGCACAATCTGTCCATCCATGACGCGCTTCTTTATGCAAATTTCTAAGAGCAAAAAAAACGAGGGCAAAAATCAGAAAATTAGCGCAAAGGCCACACAAAGATGCCTTATCAACAAAACAAATGATAACTATTTTTGAAAGTTGATGTTTATCAACTTATAATAGAAATTATGAGTATTGATATGCAAATAAATAAATAAATGAAATAAAATAAAAATCAGTTTATCAACTAGCGTAGAAGCTAGAAAAATAGATATACAGGACATAAAGTTTTTCTACATTTTTTTATCAACTTGAAACGTATTTTATGAATCGAGTTTTTAAAAAAAATCTCAAAAATTTTCTCAACCTTCAATTTTATATCGATTAAACTTATTTCTTTGCGTATATAATATGCCTTATTTCAACATAATGAGTGAATTATATGACGTTCAGTTTGATGCTACCTTATATAATGTTTTCGCACCCCGAAAACTATCAGCAATAAGTTAACCAATAACCCTTATTTCTGGATAATAAATAGCCCTTAGTAATTATAGCTATTGTGAGCGTTAGTTGATCGAGATCATTTAAGCGATAGAAATGAGCAATAAAACCTTCAAACTAATTTGATGGTTTCTTCGATTCCTTCTTCATTACGTGCAATCAAAAAATTTAATCATTACATAGTTATTTAAAATTGATTCATTTGAAATAATAATATATTCAATCAAAAATAAATTGACAAATAAATAAATAAATAAATAAATAAGTAAAAAAATAAATCAAAACTTTACCTCATATGAAGAAGGGCATATGCATAGAAATTTGTTATAAAGATCCACACATGTTCCACCATTTTGACATGGAGCTTCAGCACATTCGTCCTTCTTAAGACGTACATCAAGAAGTACTAAATGAGCTTTGACAGCATTAAGAAGTCCTCGTAATTTTCGACCCATACCGTCTTTCTTTGTATTGTTCATTGAATTCAATCGTCGTGTTATATTCGCTATCTGAAAACAAAAAAAAAGTATTGTGTTGTAAATTGCGCCTATTTATAGTTGTTATTGTTATAAATTGCGCCTATTTATAGTTGTTGTTGTTATAAATTGCGCCTATTTATAACTGTTACAAATTTATAGGAAAGATGCTAATAAATGAATTAAATGGAAAAACAACGACATTCAACACAATTTCAAATATCACTTAACCATTGCGCCATTCAAAACCCATCCCGCACTCCTCCCGCCATCCTCTTTGTCAACCAAGTCAACCGTTTTTATAAATTCTTATAACTCATCTATAAAAGACTCATTTTTGTTTGTTTGTTTGTTTGTTTGTTTGCTTTGCATTAGCATAGATATATTTATATGTATATGCAAATTTTTTGCATTTTCAATTTTAGCGTGTTTTGCTATCAAAATTTTTTTTAGCAACTTATAATGTTCGCAACGAACTGATATATTTTAATGCTGTTGAATCAACTTGAAAATCGACATAATGATTAATTTCTGTTATAGACTCTACCAAGTAAGTTTCATACCGCTTGCTTTAGTGACTGTCCAGTGGACACTAGTTGTGAGATATAAAGATTGATATATATTAACTCAATGATGGTTTAATACGATCAATGAATAGGAGTTTATTTGAAGGCGAAAAAATATAACTGAATATGATGATAAGAAAGTGAATACCTTTCGATTGAGACTTGCTATATCACCACTTTTAAGCTTAATTTGATATTTTAAGGTGTCGGCTGATTTGACCACTTGTTGAAGACGTGCCTGAAAACCGAAAATATTAGCAAATTATGAGAATTTACGGTGCAATACAAAGTATGCAAATTTTCTTCGAAATAATAATTCACTATTAAAATGTGCAAATTTTCTTCGAAATGATATTTGAATATTAAAGAATTTAGCTAGAAATTATTAGAGACTGAATATAGACAAAAAAAAATTCTATTTGTCAAGACGTTCTAGTTTATTGCGTTCACAAAGATCGCCGCTTTCCCACTTTCTCCTCCTATTCGACCACCTTAAGATACCTTACTTCTACTTAAATATTAAATTAACGCTTAATTATTCACCTGTAATCGAGGTTTAATTGACTGAAATGATCAAAGATATCGTTTTAGGAATTTAGAGCAAACTTGAGTTTCTTTGATTATGAAAAAAAAACTTAACGAAAAATTCTTAGCCAATTTGTTGGATTATTCGAATGATCCGGATTATTTCTCACATTTTCTTCTTAAAAAAGTGAAACATAAATATAATTATTAAATCATAAATATAATTGCCAAAAATGATGAAGAATAAGAATAAAAATGCGACCGACTAACTTTTGCATTGCCAAATTCTCCTTTTAATGTTTCGAAATCCACCTGAAAAATGAATCTACACTTTACATATTTGGCTAATAAAGAATCAACAAACCACCCATTAAATTCTTCGACTGATCCAGAATATAGCTGTCGCTCCTTTTTCCGCTTTTTCTTTGCTAATGACATATTTTAACGCCATTTAGGAAGCAGGCTTCCGTTCATAGAAGCGAATGTTTTGATCCTCGAAAAGTGAATTTAGAAGTTTCACTTTGGAGAAAAGTTTGGAAAAAAAGTTGGAAAAATTTCACCAATACCAGAACGTTTATGACGATTTCATAGCCACCTAAGAATTCAACTGAGAAAATATAGAGGAATTTTTATTTTATTTAGTCGATTGGAAGTAGCAGAGAAAATGGCGCGTATTTTCCTCACTGTTTGTTTTATATTAATGAGTTCGGTGAATGTATTTCGAGCAAAATTATGGCCAAAAAACAACATCTTCCCTTTAAGATTTCGAGCACGATATGATACACTTGAAGTTCGATCTCAATTACATCTTGAAGCGTGACCTCAACTTCATCTTGAAGCTTGAGCTCAATTTCATTTTGAAGCTTGAGCTCAACTCCACCTTGAAGCTTGATCTCAACTTCACCTTGAATACTGACTGCATAGTTTTCATAGCTGACGAAGATGATACGTTTCATGTATGATCAGTGTGATATGATAGTATCGTAAAAATGAGTAGATGAAAACTTTGCCATAAAAACTTATTAAAAATTGATCGATCGATTTATGATAATAGACATAGAATTAAAAATTCATAGAAAATTTTTCTGCATCGAACAACCGAAAATCAAAAGAAATTTCTCTCCACTTCTCTTATATTTATTTTCGCTAAACGAAATGAGAATATTTTCTGAAAAAATATGCAAATTTTTCGAATAGGATAATTTTGAAAATTCTAATTTTTCAATAGAAGTTTCCCCCAAATGCAATATCGCCATCAATGATCGATATTTTGCTAGTAAAATCTTCACTCTTGATAATAAGTGGTTGGGTCAGTCACTATCAGGGAAATTTATAAAAATGGATGAAAATGTAATTCCGGAAGGAGATTATGAGAATGGTAAACGAATTTTTAAATATCGTTGTCAACAATGTCATGCTGTCGATTCAACAAAATGTACAAAAGCCGGACCCGGTCTATACGGAATTATCGGAAGAACATCGGGCACTCTTCCCGGTTATGTTTATTCGTCGGCAATTCAACGCAAGGTAATTTAAAAAATCTTTTTTCTTATTTTTATTTCATTCCGTTGTTACTATCTACTATAATGTTAACGTGATGAATATAGTGGGTTAGCGACTTCGGAGTCGAATTTTACCAAAAGCTTATTTGAAGTTTTCTTCTTTTCATAGTAAGGGAAGAGAGGGTGTCAATAATAGCGAAATTGGAATCGTCCCGATTTTCTAAACTCATATGAGCATCACCAAATGTGCAAAAACAAAAAATATATTAAATATAATAAACCCAGCGTTTATCCCTCTCTGACTTCTCATACTTAGCGGATATTATGTACTTTATTTCTGAATTATTTGATGATTTATTTTGAAAACTTAATATTTTGTTTAAAAAATTTGGTATTTTTTCCAGAGATTTCAGTTTTTCTCGTAATTTATCTTTTAGGGAGTAAAATGGACTAGAGAAACTTTGTGCGAATATTTAAAAAATCCAAGAAAATATATCCCAGGAACGAAGATGTTTTTTGTTGGTCTTAAAGTGGCACAAGATCGTGCAGATGTGATTAAATATATCGAAGTTGAATCAATAAAATCACCAAAAGATTTTCAATCGAAATAAATTTTCGATTATTTATTTATATTTTCAAATATATTCGTTTTCGATAATTGTTTCTATTTTTTTCTATCGTTTCTATTGTAATTATTATAATTATTTAAACCAATAAAATCATACTATCTAAAAAATTGTTAACAATCATAGAGGATTTTTTTTGCGATAACCACGAGCTACGTAGTGCTAGATGAAGGTGAAGAGGACAACGTGAGGCTTCATTGTGATCGTTAAGTAAAAGGTGGTGCAAAGCGATAAGCATCAGAACCAAAAGAGATGAGGGATTGCTCTATTTCCATTACTTTAGGATGGCAAACAGGTGATGAGTATAATTCTGGAACCCATAAAAATTATATATATATACATATATATATATATATATGTAGATTACTCCCTACCTTAAATGACATAGTTTCTTATTCTAGCGAACTTTACAGCTGTTCACCAGCAATTTCTCTAAGAATTTACTACTATCCGTTCAGATTGCCATATTGAAGGGTGTCTTAAATATCTTTTATACCATATTACTATAAATGTTGTTTGATTATTTATGAAACAGTAATGTGATTATCTAATATTCAGTCAATAAAATTACAGTAAGAACATACCAATTCAGGCAAAAGATTTAGATCCTTTTCACCGAAAAATATCGATCCACCTGCACCAGCAACAAATGTGATATTTTTCTCCTTTCCAGCATGGAAATACATATGACCATTAAGCATAAGAAGTCGTGACCTTTAAAGCCTCTATTGTACAGTAATTTATTTATTACGGTGATCGCTACGATCAAACGAGAAAATTCTGTGGTATCTCTTCCATAAGACTGAATTATTGAATTTTCCGCAAAAACTTTGAAAAAAGGCTAAAAAAATTAACTCAGTTTTAAAACTATTCGAGCCTATTTCAACTTTAAGTGCATTACAGTCATTACGTATCTTCTGCTACTAATTGAAAACTTATTTCTAAAGAAAGCATTCCCTTAATAAGCGATAAATTGTAGCCGGTAAACTCATCACGAAAAGTTTATGGGTATTGAGACTTTTAATAATGACTCCACTTCTATGCTAAAGATTTTTCTACATCGATCTTCCTCACCTAATTCCTTTCCTCCTTCCCCATTCTTTCTACCCTTTTTCCAATAAAAACGTAAATTGAATCCCACTTGTACCATTCCAATTCCAAAAAAAAAGAAGTGTTGGTAAACTTCACTGAACAAATACTCGTTGCAAATCAACTTCATATAATCACATAGAGCGGCATCACAATATTTGAAACTACCCGACAGTATTGCTATGGTTTCCTGCTTCCTAGCAAATAAAATTTCACATCATCAAACATTTTGTACAGTACCATATTCCAGACTTTTAGAACATTTAGTTAGTGTACCTTGTTTCATCTTCGTTAAATACGGTAATGTCATCGAAGCTTTCCGAATTGCATCCATGATGAATGAATGTAAAAATAACGAGAATAAACGTTGCCAATTTCCATCGATCCTTTATCGTGCAATTCATCGCTTCTGTGCAAAAAAAACAACGGAAATTTGCATATTGATATGATATCACCTAGGTGAATAAGCATGAAAAAAGGAAATTTCCCATTCCTTCAAATTGAAGAAGGTTGAAAAAAATAAATAGAAATATGAAATTTACGATTGAACACGTAGCAAGGGTCTGATTAATAACTAGCAACAGTACTTATATAATAAAAATACAATAAAAATATAAATAAAAATAAATAAAATAGTAATAATAATCCTAACAGTGACAGTGATTACAATAACAGTAGGGATAATAGTGATAGCAGTAGTAATAATAGTTACTATAAAAGTTGTAATTGTAGTTAAGGTGGTGATAATAATAAAGCTAATAACAATAAATACTAATAGTATAAAAATGAAGAAAATTTTTTTAGAAGGAAAAAGGTTATACCTTATGAGGAGCAGAGTTGTAGGAACCACCCTCTGCTGAGGTGTCACCTTAAAATGTCGGTCGAAAGCATACAAAAGCGTTAAAGGTGTGAAAGGCGGAATAGGCATGAACTATTACGATAGCTGACGGATCGTATTTCACTGAAATAAACAAATGAGTATGCATATATCAACAACAACATACGAATTGCATATCGATGGTGTATACATTGCAAATATGACGCATTGCAAATGCGACGCACTGCAAAATCATCACTGATTTGCAATTTGCTTGCAATCTAATAAATCGGTGGTGGGTACGTTTAGCGAATGTGATAATCGAAACGAGAAGGAATGATTCGTTTGTCTCGTTTTAGGAATAGAATGAACGGTATTTGAGGAGGGATAAGGCGAACTAGCATACCTAAAGGAATTTAATTTAGGCAGATTTGGGTGATCTAAGGTGGAAATATTTGGTGAAACAATTTTTATGTAAATCGCCTCAAGGTATAAAGTAACATAAAACATATAGCCGTATTTGAGAGCTTTCTTATCGCATCATTCGAAGCTTCTAAACCTGAAAGTTGGAAAGGTCAAAGTTCAAAGCATTTGGTTCTTTGAATATGTGAATCACTAATGTGTTCTCATTTCTGCACTAAGCACCAACAATTATTGGTAAGAGGAACAATATGAAATCGTTGTGTACGTTTTATGGTAAATATTTTCCGTGCCGAAGATTTTTAGCAAATTTTAATCGTTAAATATATTTGCATAGTTAACTAACGTTATCCATTTGAGCGACGTATACACTTGTTCGTATAACCATCAGTTCTATAAGTTAAAGTTAGAGAATCTCTAGGTTAATGGCTGAAACTGAAGGAAAAACGATGAAGGATATTATTGTCTCAAAATCCTTTTTTTTTTAAAGTATGGGGTTGGGGGAGGGGAAGGTGAAGGTTGAAGATTGAAGGATATCGTTGCCTAAAAATTTCTCTTATTAAAATATAGGGAAAAAAGGAATTCGATTTTTCTATATTGGTGAATTCGAACGGATGATATTAACTGAAAAAATTATTTCGAATTATGTTGAAAGTAAAGAGTTATAAGAAAAACGGGATAAAAGCCATAATAAAAGAAAAGTAAAATCTAAAAATAGTGTAATAGAAAGATTGAGTATAAAAAACTAAAATATGTTTGAAATATTTTCAGAAAGCGAGATATATCTAAAAATACTAAGGTAAAAAAACGTGAGAGAAAGAAAAAGAAAAGTGGAAAAGAAAAGAAATGGAAAAGAAAACGATAGGTAAAACTTATATTAAAAATGCACGATAAATACTAAAATTACACAAAATGGCACCTACCTCATCGCCATAGTCCGCTTTCTTCCTTTTCTCCAAAACAGTCGTTTGAGAAGTAGAACTCAAGCCCCTTTTACCACCGAGCTCCATTTGCTATCTCTGCAAGAAGAGCGTGTAGCCCAATGTCCAAGGGAAGAAGTTACACGAGGAAAATAATAATAATTAGGCAAGAAACTCCCACGTGCAGTAACAACATACGACAGTGACGACTAATATAACCTCAATTGGCAAAAAACCTTTACGTATAGAGATGTGCTTAATTGTTAGAGTATAATTACTCTAAAATTTAAAGTATTTTATGAAGGCGAACTTTAATACTCTAAGAGATAAATGTCGGCGTATGTAACCATAACTATGTTAAAAGGTCTATAAAACCTAGTGCTATACGGCAGAAACCAAACGCGATGTATTCAAGTGAATAAAATGAAAGAGATTGAAAGAAAGTAAAAATTAAAGCTTTATTATAAAATAAATATGTTAGTGACGATCATGCTAATCCTAGGGAAATAGAAGCAAAAAAAGATAAAGGGTTTTGAATAAGTATGCCAATAATAATATGTGGAGAAGGGTGTGGAAAGGCATATTAAAATGCGAAAGCAAAGAGTTATAAAAAACGGGAAAACAAGCCATAATAAAGGAAAAGCCAAGCAAAGTAAAACTAAAGTATGTTCAAAATATATTCAGAAAGCGAGATATATCTGAAAATACTAAGTTGAAAATTCGTATAGTTAAGGCATAAAGCAAAAGACGAGAAATCGCCACCAACGGTAATATTGATTAGTGATCGATAAATGTAAGTGTTAATGCTTACAGCACAGACGGAATAGTACTATCGCGGGTAGAGCAATAGTTATATGATCTATATTTGGTGTAAAACCTATTGAAACAAAACGAATAATATTTAAGGTTCTCTAAAAGATTCTAAGAAAGAAATGCTACTGTAGTCACCGTAATAAAATGCTTAAACTAACACATAGATGTCCTATAACAACAAACGAAGTAAAAATAGATAAACAAATGTTAGTCAATGTTGCATTGTTGCTAGTGTAATGTTAAAAAGTGTTAATCAGTAAATCTTTATATATATATATATATATATATATATATATATATATATATATATATATNGCTAGTCACCTTAAAATCATTCCACCTTTAAAGGTTCATAGAGGTTCGATTGTCGTCGTTCCGAAATCGGTATACAAAGGGTACATTTGTTCGTTGGTCTTCAGGTTCCTATTCGAATCGATTTATTTTCTATGGCTTTTTATTTTTGAAATTTTGTGCAATAGGATGGTATAGAGTGGAATTTTAATCGTTTTTCTTTTTGCCCTAAATGGTCGCATATAAGTATGCCATGGAACTAACCCATCCTTGAATCAGATGCAAATATTCCTTGACCAGTGCGATGACCGGTTAGCCGTGATAGCCATTGTTGTTCGCTTTCAGAACGCATCATCAGTTGCTCTTTGGCACGTTGTGTCCGCCTTCGTTTCGCCTCTATTTTATCGACGAAACCAACGACAGCAAGCTGTAACATACGTTACCTATAGCCGTTGCTTAGTGAAATTGAGGTAAAGAGATGAACTTCGAGCTGAATAAAGTTGAAATTGGAAGTGATCAACATGTACTGCTAACATCTTCCTTAGTATATCTTACTGGGATGGATTCTCGTTTAGCTGTACTAAGAATCGTGTGTTGATTCGGGATTCAGAAGATGAAAAAGCATACCATGCCAATATCTATATATCTATATATATATATATATATATATATATATATATATATATATATATATATATATATATTAGTTTTGAATGTTAATCATTGCTTGATATTGATTTTTGTTGTGTATGATTTGAAACTTTAAGCTCATCGTCAATGTTGCTATACGTGAGTTGAAGATAGAATTCGCGTCAGACTATCTATCAGCTATCATTTGAAGAATAATTGACAGATGTGGTTTCGACCGAAGCGTAATAGTTTGTTGCCAGCCGATCAAGTTTCTATTTTAATAAAGAGTACCATAAATTTCTAATCAAGAGGCATTTTTTAAAGAGTAATAAAACGCTTATTTCAGGAAAAAAATTTTTCGAAAATTTTTGTAGCAGCTAGTATATTTACAGATAATTGGAGTCTTTTTTAAAATGCTTTACAAGTTCATTGAGCCATCGAATTGTACAACATTATCATACTGAACCATGTCACCCATTTTTTGTGTGTTTAAATTAAATTAAAATATAATAGAGTAAAAAATTTGGAACTGAATTATGTTAGCAATTAGAGTGAGAGGAAATGTTAGTGAAAATATTTCATTGTATAATGTGATACTGTAGTATCCTGTAATCGTCTATAGCATACTATATGAACTTAAAAAGCGTTCTTATTCATTCGATAGCAGATTACTGCAGAATTTATGGTAGTGCAAATTGAACTTGTAAGTAATTTTATTGTTTATTTGAAATTCCGCTGCAAAATCCTCCTTCGGTGCCTCATTCCGGCCTATCAAGTGATATTTGAAATTACGTTATTTTATATTTAAATTTGCTATATTATTATAGAAATAATAATTTAACTAATATTTTTATTTAGTGCTTCCTATTAGTGACGCGTAACGTTTCACTAGCACTTAGAGAAAAGGTAGGAACGAATTGTCACGTGAGAAGCAAGTTGATCATTTATCGATTGGCTTGTGTGCTCATTTTCTACGCTAAACAAAACGACGATTTGTTGGTGAGTAGGCTTATTGCAAAAGGGTCGTTCGCTTTTCTCTCTTGTTTTTTCTTCTCGATTTTGGAAACTTTTCCGATTATTTTATCCAAAAAAGAGGAACTTAGGCTCTATTTAGTGAAATATTTCCTCTCTATGAGGATTAAAACTAATTTTTATGTTTATTTTCATCTTTTCTACCTTTTAAACCTTTTTTTAAACCTTTAATATCGCCTACCTGTATTCTTTGAACGATATATGAAATTACAATTGTCGTGCTTCTACCCACTATAAGATCTGCGTAAATATCACATAATCAGGATTCTAATTAGGTATTCTCATTGAGTTAAGCGGTCCCTCGGCTGGGCATCTCAAGAATGACTCATAAAAATACCTGTTAATCAATAAAACATCTCAATTATCCCCTCCCCCTTGTCTCTTATCGCCACTTTGCCCTTTCTTTCTTTCTTTCTCTCCCTCTCTCTCGAAAAGCAATTATATTTAATAAAATTCGGCAGAAACGAACGGTAAAAGTTATGGAAAACAAGCGGAGAGAGAGACATTAAGAAATCACCTCTTTTTTTTGCGCTATTTACCCATCATTGTGGTGCTCTCATCCTTTTCAATTGGTTCAAAAGCTTTATGATAAAAAAGCACAGTTTAATTCGTTGGCCCTTGTAAGTTGCTTGCTGACATCAGCCTTCCCCCTCCCGCCAGCCCTCTCTTCACTTTCCCTCAATCCTCCACCCTCTCTCAGTCTTCCACCTCCCCGCATCCTCCCTCCAACCCCCTCCCCTCCCCCATCCTTCATCCCATGCAGTTTTCCACTTCCATAAGTCTCAAAAAAAAAAAAAAAATCAGTCTGATCAATGCAACCATTTATCCATATATAAAAGTTACTTCCTCATTCATTAAGGTGTACGTAAAAGGTGTCAGTAAGCATTATTTTCTACCGCTGTAATTCAATCAGATATGGTCCAAAATTTACGCTATTTCTCTCCCCTTCCCACCATATACTCTTCCCAAGTGAAATTTTATTCACCTTCGTTTTTTTTTTTTCATTTAAGGAGTCATTTATAACTATTTAAACTCCAGGAGCATTCACTACGCTCGAAAAAAACTCCGTCGCAAGATTTTCCGAAGAAAAAATTGGTGAAGATGTTTGATGTTTTTTCTTCCTATTAGTGATGAAGCGGAAAGTGCAGTCGAAAATTTTTTCGTTTATCTATTGCCGATAGCACTTCTAATAATAATAATCTTTAATCGTACAATAAAATAAGCATGGAATTACATGTACAATATATATACAGACAAACGCAACAGAACATATGTAATATCAGCATTGCCCATAACCATGCGTTTAAAAACCCAAAAAGGTAGTTAGTGGGAATAAATATTGGAGATCAGTTGAAAAGGTAATATATACGTGACGAGTAATGTATATGATGATTAGTCATAACTGATATGAGACGCATATGGTCGACAGATTACACTTCTCCAAACGTCTCTTAAAGCACGACAAATTACCAGCCGTTACCACATGATACGGCAGACAGTTCCAGGTATGGCGAACAGTTCCACTTCTTTGCACGTAAGCGCCACCAAAACGTTACCTTCTATTACGAGTATAGAACAAGTAAAACGAGGGTCTCTTCACATTTCACCCACCAAATAATCAAAGTCTTTGTGCAATAATTGGTATTTGATGGGTTTAAACCCTAATTTCCCTAAAAAAAAATCACCTTTTGTCAAGTGTTATTTTCAGGTATGATGAAAAGCTGTCAATAAATCCCTCGTGCTATTTCCACCCTTAGTTTAATTTTGCCTCATCAAGACCCTAATATGATTTGTACACGTAGTATTGTTACACTGCTATATTGCTTGAGCAAAAAATTTCCACTCAACTCTTTGTAAGCTTCGGATTCTTCAATTGTTCTGAGAAAGTGTATTTTTCAGATGTGACATATTTTCAGGTATTTTTCAGATGTAATAGATGCCGATAGAATAGGTGAAATGCTTGGAAAGCGCCTCTAACATGATTGTGTAAAAAAAATGTGGAATTTTTTTTTCAATCGTTCGTCAAATGGATAAATCAGGAAGAATGGGTAAAATGTGAAAGGGGAGTTCTGATTCCATATCTCTTTAGTTCGACTTTTTATATCAAATTCTATTGGAATTTTTTTATTTTGTTGTTGGTTTTTTTTTTTCGCCTAATCTGTAATGGATGCGGTGGAATAGTTTTATTGGCTCAGAGACACGCTTATATACTAGTTGAATCATGCAGTCGATCTTTTACGAATCATAGCATTATAATGGATTGATGAGAAAAGAACATCATTTGTGAGTTATCTCTTTTGCATCGGTGGAAAAGGTGATGCTAAGCCCAGATGTTTTTTAAACAACTCGCTTTCGCTGTGAGACGGTGTTGATGTTTGGAATGCCTGTAAGTCGCTTTCCGCGACATAATTTGCATATCATAAGTGTTTTATTTCATCTTCATCTTTGAAGAAAAAACTCAAACATACCGAGATCTCCAATGAGTTCGAGAACTATAGCATGACATTCCGCTAGGTCGCGAACTTTTTTTTTTAAAGGGAAATTAATGTTCCTTCAGCTCATAATTTTTTTTGGTGCCAATATGTATTGTTGAAGTTCAACTAACTCGAATACACAACATTTAATTTTTGAGAGTATTTTTTTTATCTTCGAAATTATGACGTTTTTGTTATTTTAATGAAAACTCATTTCTTCAGCGATTAGCGTTTAATTAGCTGGAGCGAAAATTTGAGCTTTCCTAAACTTTCCTACATATCCTGTTCGACAGCTAAGGTTAAACATTCGAGTGAAGAAATGTTGATTTGTTTGATAGTATGTTGTCTGCAACTATCTGACAGTGTCGTAGCTACTGGCAAGTCCGACGATCTGATCCCCTCCTTACGCATCGTTATGAATTAGCTGACCTGATCTATAGCTCAGCAATTGGAATATTTTATCGTATTTAAGAAGCACTTAATAATATCGAGGAAATTAATTCAATGCCTAATTGAAGAGTTCTCAAGTTCTGAAGCGACGAATCGACGACGATCGCATTCGTAAAGAAATGGGCGATTATGAACGTGGTAAAAAACTATTTATGCAACGTTGTGCACAGTGTCATGTTATTGATTCGATTGCATGCAAAAATGGACCTACACTATCGGGTGTAATTGGACGAAAATCCGGTACTGTCGAAGGTTATACACATTCGGAGGCGAGTACAGCTAAGGTATGGATAGCCAAGTTTGAGAATTTATAAATTATGCACCTTTGGCAATTTTCTTTTCTTTGCTTTCAGATCATTCCGATCACCTACGTATAACCTGAAAATCAAGTAGAAGGTTACCGTGGAACCTTGATGATAAGCGATATCATTTAGCAAAAAACCCACTTGATATTGAAATATTTTTGCGTATTTTTCTAAATTTGTTTACAAAGTATATTGTAGTAATGTTGCATATATCCGTGTGCATGTGTCTGTCTGTCCGCCTATCTGTCTGTCTGTCTGACCACCTGGTGATTGTGACTCAAGAAAATTACTGGAATATCGGCTAAGGAATTTTTATAGATGTTATGCGCATGTATGAACGATCCATTTTGTCGACAATTGAGCTGACCAAACAGTTTCTAAAAATATTAGTCGCTAAAAGTTGTCGAATAAGTTGCCTGATCGATTTTTAATTTGTACCGGTCGGTCGTAAATAACAGATCCGTTTTTTCCTTCAAAAAGAAAATTTGTACGAGTGATAGGGTTAATTGAAACATGAATATATCACTGCGCACATTTTTATCATTTATGCGTAATTTTTGGAATCGGTCGATCTTTGGCCAGCATTACAGAAGCGCTTACCTTTTATAGGTAGTCGAATTTATGAACGCTAAAAAATCCTAACTGCGCTTTGGAGATTTTACGGTAATAGTGCATTGGTTTTTCTAACGATGTTTAATCTATTTAACAACTTTACCTATATATATATATATTTATTTATTTATTTATTTATTTTTTTTTTTGCAGGGTATAATCTGGACTCGTGAAACCCTCTTGGAGTATTTATTAGATCCAAGAAAATGTATTCCTGGAACGAAAATGGTTTGTACAGGGCTGAAGAAAACTGAAGATCGTGAAGATTTAGTCACCTATATCGAGATTGAATCGAAGAAACCACCAAAAGATGCCGGTCAAAAATGGGTGAAACCACAAGGACATCCACTTCCTAAATCTTAAACCTCAGAGATTCCTTTTTCTTCTCTTTTTTCTTTTGCAGTCGTATGTAATTTTAGCGAAACTCTCTATTTAGCTCATCGAAATTTCAACGTAAAGTTGTTCGTACCTCTATTTGCATGATGAATGGCTTGGTCTACGATGAATCTTTCTGTTCGTCATTTTATTTGAATATTAAATAAATGTTTTATCGATTCATTGTTTTTTAGTAATTCAATTCCTAGCAATAAGTTAAGTTCCGATGTTTACTTCCAGCATTGTGCTATCAGCGAATTTTGTCTCAAGCACATATTTCTCTAATGATGCTAAAGTTGATCTTTAAAGTCGATATGAGAAATAAATCCCAACGTCTTTTAAACTTAATCATTTGCTTTAACCCCTGGGGTATAAGGTTTTAGTTCTACTGTATCTTGAAACGTGTTTGTTGAATTGTTAGGCGTTGAGTTTTTGTGCCATTGCTATAGAAGTGAGTAGAGTTTAAAATACTTCAATATTTCAAAGTATTTGTAATATTTTTTATGCATTATATTTTACAATTGCTTGATTAGAAATTTTTCAGCGCCAGTTTTTTTTTAATGCAAGTATTGGTGCCTTTTTTATTGTCTATGAATAAAAATTTTAGAGACTTTGTTTTTGTTTCTTCAATTTTTTTTAAAGTGACCGTTAAGTGCGGAAAAAATTATACTAATATATTTGTTTTTTTCAGTGGACAGAGCATTCACTACGAATGCGTATCTCTTCATATCGCTTCTACCTGCTCCGACCGAATGCCTCTGCAGATGACCCTTGCGGGCTTTGACTGTCTCTGATTTCCATTTTATATATTGCATTCTCAAAACTCATCTTTATGATTTTGATGAAGGAATTTTCTCAAATCAGTTTTTTTGTGAAATTATTTTCTAAAATTTTATTTTCCACTTTTCTGTATATTATATCAATTTTCAGGGGAAATAGTGAAAGTGGAAGATGATCATAAATTAATTGTCAACAACCTGGCAATTGGATACTGTAGGGTTCATATTGAGGAGAGGAGGGTCGATGAAATAGTATGAATTTCAGTCAAAGCATAGCATCTGCTCATCATTAAATATTAGATTGCTCTTGGTTAAATTTAACTGTTTTTTTGTAGCCTGCTGTAGTAGGGAAAATACAATTACCGGTGTATATCCAAATATATCTACTTTTCAGGTTGAATGCAGGTGTGCCTTAAGTTCAGTTTTTTTCATTAATTCATATAAGTTGATTAAAACGATGGCTTTACTACGAGCATTCCAGCGGCAATTGGAAAAGAAAAAATGCCCAGCATGCGGTATTATAATTCCAAATGGCAAATATTCAAGCCATGTTAATCGATGTATCATAGACTCGGATGACGATGAATGCGTGGTATTAAAATTTCTATTGAATTTCTATTCAATGATTTAATTTAATTTATGTTTAATGGCTATTCAGAGTGTACTTCATCAAACGATGGACACCAATAAGATAGTGAATGTAATAATTTCTTTGGATACGTTGTTAAATTCATTTTTTTCAAACATTTGGGAAATTTGTCAAGAATTTGTTCGTAAATGCAAAAATTGTGGTAGGTTATAATTATTTTGATAGAATAACTCCAGAGGATAAGAAACGACGAGCTGTCGAACAGTCAGTTTGCTTAGATGATTCTTTCAATTCGGAGAATGGCAACCAAAATGATAAACAATCAGCAGGAATTATTGCCAAAAATGGACTAAATTCACCAATGAAAAGCGATACAAGTGTACGTTCACTTATTAAAATTATAAGTTTTTTTAATGAGGTTTCTTTAGATCACAAGTAAACTTGAAGATCAAGTAAGTGAAGAATTTTGTATAAATTTATTTTTTAGAGTTCAACTGTAAGGGTCAGTTACTCTGGGCTTATCTACCTATCCCGGTCTCCTTGAGGGTCTGCATCCTGTGTCCAGTAACTTGCGAGACAGCACAGTTATAGGGGGGAGGGGGGCGAAAGTTTATCACATTTCTACAACAAAGTGACAAACACGAAGGGGCAGTAGAATAGCTTGGATCGCCGGCACGGCACAGCAGTCGACTCTTCGCCGCCGCCGATCCTCTCTCGCACCTCAACGGCCGCCGGTAGAACCACTAGGCCTTTAGACCAGTCTAGAAGCCAGAATAAATGCATGAGCACATATCAACCCCATTTATAGCGTCCAGATTCTACTTCACGCCAGCCTTACGACAGGTGCTGGGTGGTCGTTTGATGTCACCATATGCTCTTGACCTTTCTTGACTTACTTTGCTTGGTGCGCTATTCCCGCTTGATCTATAGCAGCCTAGTATACCTTACATAACTATAAGTAAGTAGATCATGTGGTTTCAGAAGTTTCTCTCTCATATTATTATTATTATTCCTCAATTTAGCTTAATAATATAGGGGAAGTTCTTTTGTAGTTTAATTTCATACGTTAAATTCCATAGGTTTTTAATCATTCTTTTTTTCAAAAAAAATTTCAGGTTATTGCGTCAACTAGCGTTATAGAAAAGAAGCGATTAGCGATTGAAGATGAGGAAGTTATAGAAGTGAAAAATAAACAATTAGTGATCATCGAAAACAATCTTATTAAGAAAGGGGTTGATGGAATAAAAGAAGAAACCAATAAATGGGATAATAAGCCATCAACATCTCGATCGATGAATACCAAACTATCGTTGACCAATAGAAAGCGTCCAGTCAAGGTTCTTATTTTGTGGTTTTTCAAATTTTTTAATCCATCAAAACAGTATTCAGTAGTAAATTTTATTGCATAAAATGCCGGAAAGAGATCTCACCAAGTAGGCTAATTCTGCCTAATACTTGTGATATTTATTAGAAAATATTTCTTCATTATAAGTAATAGTTTTTATGTATGCGTGAAGTCTTATACTCAATAGAACAAAAACTTCCGCGCTTATCTATTTATTATTTATTTATTTATTTATTTATTTATTTATTTTATCACTTGTGTATTTATTCATTTATTCCGAAGTCGCAAAATATATAAAACTTTATAAGCATGAACAGTAAAAAAGGAAAACGTTCGCAATGCTGTAATTCAGATGAATAGGTATTTGAAAAGTCTAAAACTATAAATTTATTGCAACGCTTATTTTACATTATAAGAAAATATTTTGGATTTTTTTTCGAAATAATTTCACATACCGCTCACAATTTTATAAATTTTATTTTATTTAAAATTTTACCTCTAATATATATTTTTTTATTTTTTAGGTAAATCTTCAGCGAGATAAAAAAATAATAAAAAAAAGCAAAAAAGAGGAATGCAATGATTCGCCAAAAAAGAATATCGCCGACGTACAACGCATCGAATCGAATCCAACTAAAGTCAAACACACTATCGAAAATATTGAAACGAAGTAAGGAAATATGGTTATTGAAAATAGGGAATTGAAGGATATAGATTTTATATATTAGTCCTTTGTCTACTCCATAAAATGTATTCGTTTGAAAAGAAGAAAGAATCAATGAAACTTTTAATTTCTGCTATTTTTAGGTTCAGATATGGTGAAAGAAATATGCAAATATTGATTTCGATTTACATTCCCCTTCCCCCACTTTCTGCCTTCCCTCTCCCCCTCTCCATATCTCTTATTGAAGTAGCTAGCGATTACTGTATTATTGCGATGATTTTTCCGAGGGGGAGGGGGTTGGTTATAGATTTTTTTCTTTTATACGACTGCTCAACTCGATAGCGACTCATCGCTAATGTTTGCGGAGAAATGTAATTGATCTATCTGCAGATTACAGTGTATTTCGCGTGCATAATACATAAACTTTAAACCACTAAAATATAGTAGATCAAATTCTGCAGCTATAACCTGTGATTTTCTTAGAATAGGCAATAGCTTCACGTCGAATTTAGCAACTTTTTTTTCCATCAGTTTTTTGCAAACTGTAAATTACTGCAACTTCTTGTGCGTTTCCAAAGAGACATTAAAAGGCATCTAGATTTACGAGATTGGGAGCAAATTTCTCACTTTTAATATATTTTCTTGTGATGTATATATAGAGATAGTTACGAATAATTTCCATAAACGGAAAAAATTCGTTGAATTTTTTATTCTGAAATAAAAATTTATAAAAAAAAAATTAAATGAAATAAAATGTTCTAGTATATGGAAATAGTTTTTTGAATAAGAAGGAGAAAAAAATTTTGTTTGTATTGAACAGGCATTTTTTTCGAATTGAATTTTCAGAAACGTAGAGTCTGGGGCAACAGCAACGAACACACCACGAATTACCATATGCAGAAAAAAAGTCGAGGAAGAGATGAGTATAACGCAGACCGCTGAGAAAATATATTGCTTCTTGAAAGGCTGCCAAACAGAGTTATCACCTCTGATAAGAGCACCCATATCATCGACGAAGCCAGCATCTGATAGCAATAATGATGACGTTGATGTGCGTGAACAAGCGATATCGGTTGCTAAAAATTTAACCGAAGAAGATGGCGACGGAGATTCCGGTGGATCACCTTATTATCTTACGCTTTTTTTAAAAATCTTAAAAAGGGTAAGTATTTCAATCTAAAGCATATTTATTCCTGGAACATTTATGCTGCAAATTTCATAAACTATTCATCCAGGCATGAAATTCACATCTGAAAAAAACCTCTTTCGGCCTTTTACTATTTTTTAAAACTTTAGGAAACATTCTTAAATATACGTAATTTCTTTCTTTACAATATGAAAATTTTTTTTAAACGATTTCGCAAATATTTTTTTTGCAAATGCTTGAATTTTCTTATCAGTTTACATATATCCTATTAAAGTGTTTGATTATATTAATGAAATTTTTAATGTTGATAAAATTTGCGAGAAGAAAGTGACTCTTAAGAATACGGTATTAAATAGGTTGTGCAAGTTGATAAAAAGGAAATGAATATGCGTATTTATGCAATTGTTTTCTCTTATTTTTTATATATTTATTGAATCAAATTAGGTGATATTTTTATGCAAATTTTAGGTCGTTCTGGTCTTACCGATCTTTCGGAGGCGATCCATTTATTGCATGCGCCGTCATTGAAATTGGTCGCTAAAAAATTCCATATTAATAGTAATGCTGGAAAGTTAGATATTTGTCGAGCGTTATTGAAATTTTCTCAAGAGAAGAATGTCTTTGGTGCGACGAATGCGACAAGAATGCTTCAAGTGTATGTTTGCTAATTTTGCAATTTGTTTGTGCAAAAACAGGATCCGTTTTCGCGAAATTTGGTTCTAATTCCGGTGAGAAAACACGCTTGTAGATACTTGGTTTAGGATATTTGTACTGTGAATATATAATAAATAAGGATTGATTATGGCGGAAATGTCATAACGTTGAATGTTTATTCATTGTCGTGTTGAATTTCAGAGTAAGAGAGCATTTGGGACCATGCTATCGAATTGGCGAAAATGTATGGCGCTTTTTTAATGCAGTTTTCACCTTATATTCACCATGTGATATGAGCTCTTCTCTACTTCTCGATCAGCCAACCGTAAATCTCGCCTCTCAACTTTTGTGAGTATATTGGTGATTATTCGTTTCTTTATGATGCTCAGAGAAATTAGAGATTGAATGGTTTCTTCTTGAAAAAAGGAAAGCTTCTAGAGAGAAAATAGAACTTTAAGTCAAGGTGAAATAGCAAAGTCATTTATTTCTTCATTTTTTTCTCTATACCATAATTTAAACCGTGGAGGTTTGTGGAGGCTTTAATGCTTTTTTAAATTCTTTTTGTTGAAAATATTTCGCATTTTATACTCAAGATATTTCAGGTTTTTACTCCTTCAATTGGCAACAAATAAAGTTCGTTTTCCAGCACCATCTTCGTCGCCACTTCTTCATATTTATAGTAATCAAGAAATGCTTTTAAGGTACACATTCTATGTTTGTCATTCTATAGTATATATATATATATATATATATATATATATATA
>QEWY01000735.1:0-45619 GCA_006503575.1 Baylisascaris schroederi | reverse complement strand
TCTCCTTGTTTGAAAATGATTTAAAAAGGAAAGTTTGAAAATAATGTTAGATGGGAGAAGACCGTTAGAGGTATTTAACAATCACAGTCTCCAACATAGATCTGAATATGATTCATTTATTTCTATCCAAATTGTTTTAATATGATTTTATTAAAAATTGAATTAACAATTGGCGGATTTCAGTTTTCAAATTATTCCGATACTTTTAGTATAAACTTTTGATGTTGTCCTATTTTTATGGGACTTTTATTTTGGAGAATGCGGTGAATTGTAATCATATATCTTCAGATATATAATGGCAAAAGAATTAGAAGCGAATATTGCTGATGCAATGGGACGTGCTAAATGGTCCGATGTATACAATGGTGCTCTTAAAGCTCGTAATATATTCCTAGAGGCGGATCTTGAATATAGGTATGTATGCTTATATATTGTTTTGATTATATTAGAAATCTCGTTAATCTCAGGTGATAGATTAATAAGTTTGAGATAGTCCTTTCCGGTTAAATTAACACGGTCATTTCTGGTTTGAAAAATAACGTGGTCACTTCCGGTTTAAAAATAATACGGTCATTTCCGGTTTGTACGGTCATTTCCGAGTTAAAGACAATTGATCTACATGTTTTTGAAATTTTTTCATTGATTTCATCAGATCTACAATGAAATATTAGTAGGTAATTGTGAATTATTAAGAAAAATTTAGCGAGTACAAAATTGAAATAATTTAATGTATAAAAAATATTTCAATGGATTTGTGTTAACGAAAAAGTTTCAGGTTAAGGATTTATTGATATTTTTTTGCTAAGCTGTTATGTGTATTATTCAATCGATTAGTGTGCTAAGCTGTTATGTGTATTATTCAATCGATTAGTGCTGCTTACATGAAATTTTTTCATTGATGAATTTTTTCGGTGATGGGGGTGGGGGTTTCTTTCTTTCTGATTGCCATTCATAGCTGAAATCGTTTTCAGTCAGCAAAACTATTTTCAGGTGATAAATTATATGGATAAGACTTATTTTTGTGCTTACAGAAAACCTGGGAGAGAAAGAGAAAGAGAGGAGGGAGAAAAAAGGAGAGGTGGAGCTGAGAAGGAAATATGTTATCGATATTGAACTAGAACTAAGCATACAACAGTCACATATTTTGTAGCCAAGCTGCGCATCTGCAATGCTAAATCGCTCTTATCATCAATGTATAAAATTATAAGAATTGACTTTCAGATTGATTTGTGAGGCAATTCCACCACATCTGCGACGATTTACTGATTTGTGGGTATATACGAGGTGAAAATTTCAACTTAAATTGAAAATTTTTCCATGATGTTGTGTATTGATTGGTTCTAATAATCGTTCATGAACTCGTTTTTTCCGGAGTGCACACCCTCTGGACGAAAGGGGTATTTTTTCCGGGCCCGGAAACCTAGTGAATCTCACGAATTTCAACTTTATTCTTATTTCGTCAAACTCTAAGTGGTGCTCGCTTATGTAGTTTCATCTCCTAAAAAGCAGAGATTGTTTTGAAAAACTTTTTATAAATTACAGTGCGGAAGCTTTTTTGAAGATGTTTTCTTATTTTTTAGTATTTTCTAGTGAAAATTATGTGAAAATTAAAATTACTGTTTTCCTCTCATTGCAGATGCATTTCACATGGCATTGAAGCGTTGCAAAGGTTACGAAAATATGAGGAAGCTGTTGAATGGCTTCGGCAATTACTCAATAATAAAGGTTCTGTTGAAAATTTGTCTTTTTTTTTTTAATAAAGGTTCTGTTGAAAATTTGTCTTTTTTTTTCAAAAGGCATTTAGGATTTGTTTTATTTGATTGGCAAGTTTTATTGTTTGGAAATATTTGCAATGTTAGATTGCAATTTTAGTAGTTTGGAGATATTACGATCTGAGATTTCAAAAGATGTTTAAAGAAAATGCGTTTTTTTTTCTGAAATGGTGAGGGGTGGTGGATAAAACCTTCATCTTTTTTGTATTACTTAAATTCTCGGATGAAATCGTAAATATCTTTCTGCACAAACCCCGAAAAAATATACGGTAACAAGAATTCAACTCTACGAGATAAGATATTGCTGATTGAATAAGGGCTGCTTTTAGTTAATCCACCATGCACCTTTCGGATTGCCTTATCACTCTTTTTACTTTCATAGTGAGTTGGTCAATCAGAAAAGAAAGTTTATTGTTTATGTTTTAATCGTCCTCATGAGATTGCGAGTTGGAATTAAATTTTAGTTAAACAAGAAGCAATGAGATTAATAACGGTATTCGCATTTTTGCTGTTGGCAAAAATTTGTGGTTGTAACGAAATTAAAAGAAATGAAGTTGTGAATAAAATTCAACGGCACAGATTCTTGGTTTAGATATGGTTTCAATAAGCGTATAATTTAATTCAATTCCCTTATGTGATCGAATTTAATTGCAATTTATGTATTGAGTATTTAGATGCTAAAATGTTCCTAATGGATGCTCGTGGTAGTTGGTGGGATCGTTTGGCACTTAACCTTGATTCACATCTCAAACAAAAAGATGAAGCATTGAAAGTGATCAATACAGCTCTCGAAGATATTTCACTCGGTGATAAGGATCGACTGTTGCTTCAGGTATTATGTTACGAATATCTCATGTTATCTTAATTTAGATCCAAAAATATTCATTTTATATATTCCACTTTTATAATATTAAAAATAGTACAAAATTTCCTCTGTTCAAGCTCATCACTTTTATATGTTTTCATGTTAAAGGATCGCGGGGAGAAGATTAGTGGTACTTGGAAGGGTCCACTGAATGTGCCGGATCCAGAACGTATTGATATTCGCGGTTCCGTTTTGGCTAAGAATCTGGGCGATTCGCGTACAAATCGTTTCATTATCAGGAGGTATATATTTCTTCATGGTTATTATAAATATGCAACAGAATATACCTTTTTGCAATATTAATGGTAGTAACGCGATGCAGACCCTTAATTAACTTTATTTTCCATTACTGTGAATGGTGCATTATTTTTATTGAGTAATTTATGATTATTTGACGTTCGTATAAATAGTGATTTTGTTGTAATTCTTTTATTGTGCAAGAAATTCCCCAATGATTCATTCCACTGCACATCGAAATGCCCTATTAAATCTAATAATTCCTCATTCTCTAAAATAAAATTTCTGAATAAGCTCTATCCTGAAATTTCAGGAATCCTATGAATCCTGGAGTTCTCTTCAAGACAACGTAGTATGAAATACATGATGTGTTTTTGTCCATATTTGCATGTGTTTGTTATTGTAGAAGTAGTATTTTAGGGATGGAACATCCTATGAATGTCCAGTTGAAGAAGTCGCGTTGAATTACTATCGAAAAAATGGTTATAAAGAAGGTATGTATTCAACTCGCATGGATGTAATTATTTGTATTGCTAGAACTATATGTTGCGGTGGATGCATTAATAGTATTTTTTTAGAAGACCCCAAGTAGCTGTCCAACCAAAAGACTCAGCCGAAGGACATCCATGGGTTTTTGCCTGCATTCCATACCCCTAGGGCAGAATATTTTGAAGTATTTTCATCATGTTCAGTTCGATGGTCAATTCTGAGTTGTTTTGAATGGCTATTTTATCGATTTTGGGGACGTATAAAAACGAGGGAAAGAAACGGTTCAGTTATGTTACCATCCGGAATGAGTGGTGAATTGAAAGGATGTTTTACAGGTGTTCATGCAGAGGGTGCAATATGGCATACGGTATTCGGACTGCTGTGTTATGATATCATTTTTGATCATCAAAAGGAGGGTGTTTGGTTTTGTGAGACTCAGGTTGGTTTGTTTTTTCTTTGGGTTTTTTTGCATTCTTATTGAATAAACGACACTAATTTGTTCCTTTATAAATATGCGATATAACGATATTAGGGAGTATATATATATATATATATATATATATATATTTATATATATATATATATATATATATATAAATTTCCACTAGTATTTTGAGAGTCAGTGATATGAAGCCGCATTTGTTTGTGATTTATGAATAAAACTCCCATCATTTTCATTGTAAAATATTTTGCAGACAAATCCAGCAGATTTGAATTCACGGGATTTGTATAGTCGAAGGAAGATGGCATTCGATGAACGTTTCGATACTATTGAAGAAAGCACGAGTGAGGAGTTGATCGGTTTAATTAAACTAGCATATGATGAGCATTATGGAGAAACAAATTCAGAGACATCATGGGATGTGTTCGCTGAATTCGCTCAACTTAAGGTGAGTGTTCTTTTTTATTTTTTGTATATTGATGTCGTTTCATATATTGTAATAATTGTTCAAATATTTCTTGATTTTTATTATAGTTTGAGAATACAAGTAATGAACTGTCACTGTCATAGATATTTGTAGAAGTTCTTTTATTCATTTATTCATCTGTTTTTTTAAAGCTCGAAAACGCAACCCGCAGCATTTACCACTTTGAAAAATGGAATTTTTCTTGAAATCTTCCTATCATTTTTTGAGTTTATTAAATGGTAACAATGAAACGTTTCTTTCGAAATGATGATATTCAAATTCGATGATTCCTCTACTGGAATGCAAAAAAAAAAAATAAAAAAAAAAAAATCCTCACTTTTGATTGGATACTTTCCTTTTATAATTATTATATACCGTAATGAAGGTTTTTTCTTCTTCTCTTTCCTCAAAATCAAATATCTTAAAAATAATTCTTTAGTATGCAGACAATTTGCGTTAATCGATATACAGAAGAAAGATGTACTTTTCAATTGAAAAAAACCTTTTCCAATTATATAAAATAAGAAATGAGTCTTTCGAATAGGTTGATTAGTAATGTTATAAGAGCTTAACGCCTTAAGCTCATGCTTATAGTATCACCTAGCAAGTTGCTAACAAGCTGTAAAATTATGAAGCTTTTCTTACAGTCTTATTTTTGCATATTGTCCCATTTTATATGGTGATTCCTTTCTTTTCTTAGTAATCAGTTGTTTAATAGTTCAGAATATCGGCGATATTTGTAAATTTTTTAAATAATTCAGTTGTTCCATCTCTGGGAAAAAAACTGTTTATCACAATAAATTTTCTGCATAAATTGGAATATTGTGTATTATATAAATCAGGTCATTTTCTTGAACTTTCTCAAATGTGGGGAGAGGGGGCGGGAAAAGAGTATTACTTTTCTAAAAAAATCTAGCGAGAATCATTCATGGGGATTTGTGAGGAAAATTTTATCGAATTTTCTATTTTATGTAATAATTTTTCAGCGATTTATATTGTGTTGTCAGCCAAAAGTGTTAACTGCAATTTTTCGACGTCTCGTAAATGATTATAGAAATTGTCGAAGTGGTTTTCCCGATTTGACGGTTTGGAACGATGAAAATGGGAAACTTGCGGTTTGTTCGTTTGGAAAAAAATTTACTTTTTACTTTTATTTATAATTCAAATATACGATAGAAATAATAAAAGTATAAATTTAAATAATATTCGTTTTGTTTATAATATTATACGATTATTTCGTAATTATTGTGAAAAGCAACGTTATTAATTGTTTTTAATCAACCTATTTAATTGTTTTTAGTTAACTTAAAAGGGGACTGAAAAAATAATTTGTTTGTTGATTTTCTTCCATAATGTTTGTTATTTTATGTTATAAATATGTTGAGGGGAAAATTATATTGGTTGAAGGTGGCTGAAGTGAAAGGACCAGGTGATAAGCTGTCGACAAAACAGCGACTTTGGTTGCAATATTTCAATGAGCATGGTGTTACGGCTCACGTTTGCCATGTTATTGGTATGTTGTTATTTTCATGTTTTCATTGAAGAGAGGATGTTGAGGAGCTTTTATTTGAACCGTACGGTATGCGATGATTATCAACGTTTCATATCATGCTATCAGCAAACGGGATAATAGGAGATAGAAATTTCATGCTCATAACTTAAGGTCTCCAGTTAAATATCTTCTAAGACACTCCACATAAACAGTATCAGCATACCTTCATTTTTCTAAGATTAATTAAAGGTTGTGACGTTTCTTGAAATGGCTCGGCAAAAAACAAATAAACAAATAAAATTATTCATAAAAACAACATTGCCTACTTCGCAGTATCTCTCTAAGTTCTGTAATAGATTTTGCATCTTGCTTACAGTGGAACACTTCCACCAAACATATTTCACTTGCAAGAATGATTCACTCCTTAAAATGAAATACCCATGAAATATCAATTCGCATAAAATTTGCATGTAAGTTTTATTATTCTCAAATATGCTTATACTGCTAAAGGATGTTCATCGTTCACGTTGCTCACCATAAGATAGCAGAGGATAGATGTTGTGAGATGTAAACGCCTCAAATCCTTATTGTCTGTGACTTTGATCTCGTAGAACTATTTATTTGTTGGTCTAAATAATTTTCAAATTCAGCACGAAATTCGAAACGTGTCGACGACGATTGAAAGGATCATGATCACTGAAATAGATTGGATTACGAACGATCGAATTCGATCATTGCCTCTCATAAGTCGATATCATTCCTCCATATTTTTTAATTCTTTTATGTTCCACTTATTTTTCAAATTTCATCTTTTTTCACTTTATGAATGATTTAGGTTTGTAATTTGCTTGCATCTCATTTCTCGAGTCTTCTTTGATGATTTATATTTGTAAAACTTGCTCACCGGAAATTTAATCATTTTATACTCAATAACTTAATTTGAATATTTTATTTTTTAAATATCGTATTGCCTCTTTCAGTTTTGGTTTTATTTATTTATTTTCTTTTGCTCACATCGATGCAGGCATTTTATTGTTTTTTATTTATTTTTGCTTGCAGTGTTTTTTCATTTGATTAATGCTTTACACTACTCACTTAAGTAGTATAGTAATGAATATGTAAATATTGGTTTGGTACATCGCAAAAGCCGAATAAGGTATGGCCGTCAAAAAATATGGCTATATAATGGGATGAAGGTGATATGCTGCTAGTGAATCAGAGGTTTAGTAATTGCTTGAATTAGATATTTTCAGTTTTTCATTCCTTATCAATCAAGGAATGTTAGCATTTAATGTTTAGATGTTTAATTTATGATTTGTTGTTAGCTAAAATTTTTATTGCTTTTTTAAAATCTATTTCTCCACCTCGCTGACAAGAATATATTCGCTTCCACGATGCACAAGCTAGGATTAACGGTAGCTTAGCGGAAGGTTGGTGGATGCGGTTACAGTTGGCAATAGTTCAGTGCCAGAGTGTTTAAGCGGTAAACCAGAGGTCGTGAGTTCGTTCCCGGCCAGTGAACAAACTTTTTTTTCCATTAATGACTGAACACTGATTCGTTTTCTATACATTTCGTTAGAAACCGTTATATTTTTACATATTTATAATGATCTACGGGCATTCTATGAGGGTATGTATTGTTGCTCATAGCTTTTTCTCGAGAAATTTCTGTTGTCAATGTTTTTTATATTTCACGTTAACATAACTTTTTTTTTTTCGTTATAAAGCAAAGTAGTTCTTTTACTTCATAAATAATATTTGGTTTTATTTTTTATCTAGGAAATTTGATGGAAAAAATAATATTAGAAGAAATGTTTGATAGAAAAAAAAGATAATAGAAAAAGAAAATCTTTTTAAATATGTAGTAGTGAGAGAGTTCTCATTTCTTTCAGTGAATTTTTTAAGTGTCATTTATTTGTAAATACTATTCGAATTTCATTGCTTTGATCTGGAGCACTATTTAAAAAAGAAATTTGATCATTCCGATTTTATTTCTATAAAAATTCCATGACTTCTGATTTATTTCTTTTTATTTCCACAGAAATAATTTGACTTTCTTTTCGACTGCGATAATTATTTCGCTCTTGACCTGCGCTAATGTGGAATTTCATGGCTTATCAAGAAAAATTTGCATCTAAATTATCTGTTTCAAACTGAGGCGGAACTTCGAGTCAGACTTGAATGAGTCCACCCGAGGCGGTGTTCCAGATATTTTTTCTTGCTGAAATGTTTAAACTCATTCCACTATATACTCGAGTGTTTATAGCGTTCATCAGAAACTTGCAACTGTAATCTTCCCATAAAGGTTTAAAATTATGAGATTTGTTGCACATTTGTCATATGCTGAGGTAGCGCCTCTTTATTTATTTCTTATGCACGATTGATCGCTTTTCGATTATTGGTCATCACTGGTCACTTCTCGGATGTTGGCCTGTTTGCTTATCTTTAGTTTTGGTCACCTCGCTGTCTCTAACAACTGTAGACTATTGGTGGTTCATAAAATAAAACTGACAGGTGAACGGGGCGCAAAAACTTCCTCGGCGAGTTCTTCAGTTTATCTCAATTTATCCAATGCAATACGTTGAAAAATTTCTTAGCAATTATTATTGTATTCTTTTTTGTGCTTTTGTGATTATATAAATTGTCGCATGTTAGATTAAACGAGTTGAACTGACAACCAGCTGTTATTTGGCTTCTTTTTTCCGAGAACATGCAAAATTTAGTGAGTAGAATAGCTAGCAAATTTGATGAAAGAAATAAAATAAACGAGTAGAGGGATATTAATTGCAGAATTCAATATCAGCTTATTGGATCGAAATAACGATATGCAAATTGCTTTATTCATAATGGGGTGTTTTTGATGACCAATGAAAACTTGTCCACAGACGGGGGCGAACCCGCGCCGTCGCTTGCCGGGCGAGTTCTGGCGCGTGGCGTAATGCGCCCACCTGAGTATCGTATAATGTACGCACATGAACTGACGGGAGTTCATAACACGAGGTTGATGACCAGTGAAAACGTCCGTGGTAGCTCAGCGGTAGAGCACTCACCCGGCAAGCGAGGGGTCACGGGTTCGTCCTCGTCTGCGGACAAGTTTCATTGGTCATCGAAAATACCCCCATTATCATCCGCAGTTCGAGCCGGACTTTAGTTGGCTCTTAACTCAAAAACATCCAACACACATATATGCTTTATTCATAGAGATGAATAATGGCGCAGCTATTTATATAGCGATGATCCGATTCGATCGACTGAATTTCTATCAGTACTACCATTATGACAAATATAAAGTGAAGCAAGTAGAACAGTATGATTAGTTACTAGTGGGATGTGCAGGTATTAAGTGCTGAAGTGGTGAACTTTGCTCTCAAATGACCTCTTAAGCACTTGCTGTTTTCTCTTGTTCCTTCTCTTCTATTCTTTACGACCCCGTTTTGTCACCCCCTTTCCTTCCTGAAATAGATGAAAACAGATCAACCGAAAGTAGACCGCTTTATCTTAAAATCAATAAGCTACAAACTAAAGTGATTAATGATTAAGGCATTATTTTCAATTTTGTGAAGTGACCAAAATTTTAAAAGAATTAGCTTGCGAGATATCGATTGCTAGCTTTGCGAATGAATTGCTATCGATTGCTCTAGCGATTTCTTAGCAGTTTTTACACTATTAGTATGAAGTGTTTCCGTTTCATTGTTGAGTATCCATCGTGGATCTGGCCAACCACGAAGAACGATAGCTCGAAGTGCACTTCTACTTGCACATAGATCACTTGTGAAATCCCATCGATGACCATCGAAACATAATACATGTCGTGTTAAACATGTTGTATAACCACCGATCGCATAGAATTTTCCACCTAATTTGCATAAATCAAAGTTCGATCTGAAAGCATAGTACACTGAATTGAATTGAATTGAATTGAATGTGCATTTAACGATAAATTGTTTCATCGTATTATTAACTTGCGTTAGTCGCCGGTATTAGTTTCCTATATGTTTTCATCTTTCTCGATTTTAGTTCGATAGTTTCCTATACGTATTGAAAGTAATGTGTTTAAAATCAATGAAAAATTACCTTTTCTGTCTCTTATTCGTTTATAGTCGTATTCATTTATAGAATAAACTAATTAGCATACATGCAATATTATGTATAAGTTACAATTGCCAAGAAAATACTTATGAAAATGGAGGCAAAAATCACAAATCGAATAACGTTTGCAAATATATTTCAATAAATGAACCCACTCTATAAAAAAGAAAGGATCGACTCAATGTCACATATTTTTTAAGGTCAATCTCTTCAAGAATAATTTTCACTCGCTTCACAATCTATTGGAAAAACAAATATAATTAGATTTATGACTGAGTCGTTTAAACGAATGGTCGGTTCCCATAAAAATTGACCGCGTGAATGGTCAATTTCCCCTAATTAGTAGCTACAATTATTGAAGTTAAAATGAGAAATACGAACTATTCGAATTCACACATGATGTTATAATTCATGCAGTTCTTTTTTCGTATAACGGTTCATTTGACCTTCGAATCTGAGGAAGGGAAAGAGCGGATAATTCATCACTCTCTTTCGTACATTCAAGGAGTAAAGTGGGAAAAAACTCGAAATAACCTTGCAAAAGGCATTGGTGGCATCTGAATTGTTTGTGTGCTTCCAAGACGTAACTTCTCGACGGTATTCAATCGAGTGTGACCATCGAATCCACCGGCAAATATGATATAGGTATCAGTCGATACGCAACCAAGTCCTGTAACATACTTCACTTGCTTTAAATGTTTCATATTTCCTTGCAAAATGACCTTGAATAGTACTGTGGATGCAGTCGCTTTTTTGTGGAATAATGCCTACCTGATCTTGGTGAATCCATATGAGCAATCTCTATCCATATATCCTTTTCGAATGAATAAACTTCAATTGATTGCAATACACGCTCGCCATTATATCCACCAGCAACATATACTTTACCAGCCATTGAACATGCCGCTGCATCCGAACGCTGTTGATTCATGCTTCTATAATATTTTCCATTTTTTATACTAATTAATTTTTACAGGTATAAAAATCAATTCGAATTTTATAAATTGCATTTGTGAAAAATAAATTTTTTTCTCGATCATGATTCTAGCCCCAAACATGTCGATCAACATTTTCATTTTTTATCTTTTTTTGGTGGTCAAAAAAAATTAAACATTTTTATAGGTAAGAAATATTGTTGAAGCATTTCCGTGAAGAATATCGAACAATTAAATTCCTACCTTATTGTTGTCCATTGATTTGTTTCGGGAGAGTAGATTTCCGCTGCACTCAATCTGAAATGTCCGTCACAACCACCGACAGCCACTATTAAACCGTTGAGCTCACATGCCGCTACATAACATCTGAAATTTAAAAAAAAAAGTCGGTGAGGAGAAAATAACAAACGAAAGTTTTATTGCGAAGATTATCCCCTCATTATATGTGATTGCTATTTTCTTATAAAAGCAATGATGCTGCAAAAATGCATTGTTTTGAAAACAAAGTAGAAAAATGCATTTTTTTCCTCGAATAAATTATAAAAATGCATTTTTCAAATTAAATTAAATTGCAAAAGAGTCTTTTTTCTTCAATAAATTGCAGAAATGCACTTTCCAATAAAATGTAACCATGCATTTTTTTCAATAAGGAAAGAATTTTATGGGAAATTAATTTCATTTATGATGCTCAGTAAGAAAAGTTTGGAAGTTTCTAATATCTTATCGATAATTACTGATAATAAGTAACATTTATGAAAGTATTTCTGAAGTGACTGAAAATAAAATTTTCAAGAATGAAAACCATTTAATTAAATTAGATATGAGAATAAAGATGTTTTCGCCTACCTGGAGTGATGCATTGGTGCAAGCTCTGTCCATTGACGCGTTTCACCATCATAACATCGCGTTGTGTTAAAGCAAACAGATCCATCGAAACCACCGATTGTATAAAGCTTCTTCAAATTGGCATATTTCGCACCAACTTTATATCAACCATTACCGGTTATTTTACGAACAACATTTGACGGAAGCAAATACTTCAGTACGTTTTAGGTGATGATTGAAGTACCTCAGTTTGTTTTTTCCTTTGAGGGGAAGCGGAGAGGAAGCGGGGTAGTGGGAGTCGAAGATCAATCGAAGATCCGAGATCCGATTCGGATGCAAAACGGAGTCAGCTCATTCTTTTGGGTTGGAGTGCTCTCGTTGCAACTTCAAAACTCTACTATTCACTTTTCAGGCTCTTTGGGGCATTTTTCACGCTTTCAGGCTCTTCAGGCTAAGAATGTTTTCCGATATTTTCCCATCTTTCTTGAGATAGACAAACCGATAAAACGAATTTAAATGCTAGAGAAAAGGTCCCATACGCTTACTGTTGTACCTTATCTCTCTAAAAAAACGAGGAAATCTTTGAGTGTACCAATATTTTTCGAATAAATGAATAATAAAGTACTTTTAAATATGATATTTTATAAGTGAAAAAATACTAAATAATTCTAGAAAAAAATTACTTCTATACCTGATTAATGACGACACAACCGTGATATGAGACTCGGCGTTTATCCTCCATTGATGGGACACGTTTCCATCTACGTTGAACAATATCGAATACTTCGATACGATTCGATGGTCCTAACCATTCCCATCCAAATAACGCTAGCAATAAATCACGTGCTATTCGTGATTTATTGGTGATATTATATTGAAGTGCAAAATAATGAGTGGGAATAAATTTCATATGTATTAAATCTTCGTTGAGTTCTTCTTTCTGTATAATAAATAAATTCGTTATATGATGCGCATAATTATTGAATATACGAATTTTTACATGATTGTTTCGAAAAAAATGAAAAACTTTGGAAGAAAATTGAGTTTACACAAGAAAAATTTTTAATCTTGAAGAATAATGAGTGAAATTCAATTTCCTCGAAAATTTTCGGAAAAAATTTGTAATCAGAGAAATTCGTGATTTTTTTTCACTTCTTTGAGTAATATGATGCTCACTAAATTGATTGATCGAAGAGATAGATCATTCTGAGCAAAATTTGATCATATGCCAAGTTTTTAGGGTGCAACTTGTGACGATCAAAACTACACTATCGTTATTCTAGCAGGTGGAGTTCCTGCCTTATTGTTGAAAAATTTATGAAATACACAAATCAGGAATGCTCACCTACAACGATCACCTGTCATACTATTGAAACTAAATAATCGCAAATTTATTTCAATGAATATTTATTTAAAAAATTGCTTTTAAAGGCAAAAAAATTTTCGCCTGCTTCTAAACTTACTTTCAAAGGTATAGAGATAAAAAGTAAAAAATTACGAGAAAAATCTTCATAATAATATTACCTCTTTCACAGTAAGAAAGTTATATCGAAGGCATTGTAATAATGACGGTAGATGTGATTCTCTTCTTTTTTTATCGATAAGAATCCATTTCTTTATTAGCTTCCAGACGTCAATCTAAAAACTTCTTATATTACTGTAACCAACCATCTGCTATTAAAGTCTATGCTAATATAACTGGTCGATTCCGTGCAAGCCAACGCTCGCGTTGCAAATAGCCAAGAACAACGTTGCATGAGCGAATTTATTTTCCAATCCTAGTACTTGCTGAGGTCGAAGTCAATGAAACCTTTGCTCCAGATCGTCATTGGAAACAGGACTCGACGTTGAATTCCTGCGAATTCCTGAGACATCCTCCCCTTCCCTCGGTCTCGGGAATAAAATTGAATTGAAAATATTCAAGCTCAGGCGTTCAAATTTATTATTGCACAGTTAACTTTTCTTATGTAATGGAATGGGAATGTTGGAAAATTGTTTGAAGCTCTACGAGAGGCCGGAGACTTTACAGATTTTGCAGCACAGGTGTCATGGAACAAATGGGAAAACCTATCATTTCGTCGCATTTTCGATTTGTGGTTAGCTTGCTCGACAAATTCCTTTGCGTTAGTTTGCATGTTTATTTCAGTTGCCACATTCGTAGTACATATTACTGTTGACGATCAGTTTATTTAATTTAAGTTGGCTATAAGAATTGATTCCCAAGAAAATCTTTTGATTCCTAAGAAAATCTATCTCTACGACCTGTTATCATTGATTGCGACAACAATAGAAGCATCACATCTACTATATGGGTGTTTTTGATGAACAACGAAAACTTGTCCTTAAGAGGAGACGAACTCGCGACCTCTCGCTTGCCGGGCTAGTGCTCTACCGCTGAGCTAGCGCGGACACCTTGGCTTATCATCAACCTTGTACTTTGAACTCCTGTTTTATGCCACAATTACGGTGTAAGGGGGAAAAAATTATTGAAAATGAAAATAAAAATATTATGTAGTTGATTCCACTGAATTTTTTGGTCATCTAAAAAAAGAAATTCGCTAATAAATTAGAATAAAAAAATGTTTTGCGCAAAATGAGTCTCATCACTTACCTCTGTTTTAATGTTTAACATATCAGCGTTAAGAATTTCACAGAGATTTTCCACTTCTAGACGAAAGAAATCTAAATTTTTGTCGCTATTTACAGCTTCGTTAATAACATATAATAAGTATTCAAAAACCTGAAACTGGAAAATTTTTATTCGAATAATTTGCTATCATTTTGAAATTCAACAGTGGAAAAATAAAAGATTTCAAGTATAGAGCGTCGGTAAAAGCGCTAAATTAAAATCTTCGTTTGAATGGGCAATTAAGAGAGAAATAATAAAAAATTTCTTGTTGAATTCACAGAATCGAAGTTTTTTCTTAGAAAATTAGAAAATTTAATAGCTCGTACCGAATTTTTTACATATTTTAAAGGATTTTTCAACTTTTAAGCATGCTACTATTGAATTTCACAGCAAATCTGCATTATTCTTAGCAATCATCCATAACTTCCGTTTTTTTCGAAAAATTGCTACTCATATTCCACAAAAAGCTTTAAATCGACGAAATAATCATGTGGGCGCGTATATTTCACATAAACTACTTTATGAATAATCAAGTATATATTTCTCGAAGATATATTACTTTATTTTACTTATATATGTTACTCATAAATGACATAGTATTTTTTGGAATCTATCATAAACATTACTTGAACTATAATAATAATAATATTTATTCCTATAAAAAAGAAAGCATGGAATTACATGTACAATATATATACTATTAGTCATAACTGATATGAGGAACATATCGTCGACAGATTACATTACTTACTTTTGTTAGTTGATCGGGTAGAGAGTTTTTGCACATGAGCCATACTGATAAACAATTATCCTCATTAATCTCGCCAATAAATTTGCGTATTATATAATTTTCCACTTTTCGTAATTTCCAATGATGACACTTGAAAAAAATTTAAAGTTTTTCATATATAGATAAGTGTTATTGTGGAAAATTGATGTTGATGAAAGCGTCAAGTTTAATTTATATGCTCAATAAATAAATATGCTTAATAAATAAATATGCTCAAATGAAAAAAGTAAAATTTGCGCTTTAAATAAAACTTTATGGAGATTAGTAAGAAAAATTCTCTTATGTAGAATGATAAAATTCAAATTTTATAGGTGACATTCTTGGATCATTCCTAATTCTTGTGCATCATTCATATTTCCTACTGCTTACGTCATCTGGAGTTCATCGCTTTATTTTGAATACTGCATGGTCAGTTGTAAGTGGGCTCCGACCATACTCCTTTGCCCCGCCCCAGCGAGCCACTTCACTTAGCACCCTTAGCGGGACGAAGGCGATGGACCAGATCCCGGATCATCTTCCGAAGTGGAATAACGGTGAATCGACTCCGCAGTATCCAATAAGCGGGAGTCGAGTCTAAGCGTAAGCACCGGCCTGACCTTAGAACATCATTGAAGCCGAAATAGAAGCGATATGATGAGCTTTTTATTGATAATGGATGTTTTATTGATTAAAGAAGAATAAAGTGAAGTGAAGCATATCATGTTTGTTTGTTTTCAACAGCAAAAAAATTTTTTTTCGAAATTAAAACAATAAAAAACTTTTTTTAGAAGTTACAACGAATTTCTCAAAAATCATAAACTTTAAAAGGCACAACTTAGATGAAATAAAGCGTAATTTAGATTAAAAAATAAAGCCAAATTTGAATGAATGAAATACAGTATAAATAAAGTTCAAAAAATCAATGATAATTTGAAATGTTCCGTTTGTCCTGCATGTGTCGAAGCACTAATTTCATCGCTTCATTTTTATGGTCTATACTATGCGAATGAATATAATACCTGATCTAGAATATTTTCCAGATGTAGCCAATCGTCGCTATTAATATAACCATATTGTAAAAAATGAACAATATCCCTTAGCTGAAAAGCTGAAAGTTTTTTACGAAAAATTTTACAATTATATGAAAATAAACGAAAAATGCATTATGATATTATTAATCAGTTAGCATTTTCATATATTTTTCGCAAATATATACCCACAAACTGCAAAATCCTCCTTCGGTGCCTCATCGTGGTTGATATACCCACAAACAAATTTTCAGACTGTCCTTTCAGAAAGAAGGAAAAGGAGTTGGTAGGGATTGGTGACTAATTCTTTTAGAGCACTGATCCTTTAGATATGGAGCAAATTAATTCGAATAAACTGCCTTTTTTTTCTGGTGGAGAACTAGTACATAGCAAATGGAGGCACGTATTAGGAAAATACGCGTAGTCATAAAGATGAATTTTTATCATCGTAATGATCAATTCTGGAGAAATGATATGATTAGAAACATACTTCGTGAATCGTTCTCTTTTTATCATATATTAAAAAAAATCGAACTCACAATTTCATAGTCGACAGTAGTTTTTAAGATCCATTGTTTATTGTGTCCATTTTTACAATGGAGTAATGGAATAAGAGCGGCGCATTGATGTATGATAAGCCTTTTACTAACTGATAATCTAAACAACAGATCAACTCTTTCAACTATTCGTTCCTTAAATATCTTGTTTTAGTAATATAATGGTTTCATAAAATATTTAAATCGAATATATTTCATCTAACACATTATCGAATTTCTTCCCTCAAATGGTTTCATAATAATCTTCAATATGCATATTTTAACAATATAATATTTAGAAACATTTTCACTAATCATATATGAACAAATTAATAAGGATGATTAAAAGTTCTAGAAAAAGAATCAAAATATGCGATATTGCGTTTTCATTTGCAACAAATAAATCTACGAAAACTCGAACCGCTTTATGTCCGTTAACCAGAAGAGATATTGGCGCAAAACCAAAGCGATTACTGCCGGTTCTAACCGGAGGAGACACTGAAGCAAAACCGATACATCGAGATATATAGTTTACCTCTGTGCGCTATGAGCTATTTACCTCATACACAATTGCTGTCAACTATTCAACACAGCCTAAATAAACCGCTTCATAAACAAAACTTCATAAACATCCTTCAATCGTACATCTCACAATTGCTTCAGTGAATAATGATTGCTGCGATGCACTACGGCTTTATTTTACCATTTTTAAAGATGAAACTTTATCAATCATCAATTTACCGGGTTATTTTATCAACTTACCCATCTTACTTTATAACATTCAGCTCTAAAAATAAAGTAAAATAAACTATTGTTCTTATAAATCCCAATTGAAATAACTTACTCAGCGTTGTTATTAGCAGAAATAGTGCAATCGAGAAGTGCACTACGAGCAGCGCCAATTCCATCAAATGAAGCGGCACTATAATCCATACCCATCTCATAATTGTTGCCAAAATTGCCAACATTCGCCATCATCTAACCGCTCAGCGCAAAACTATTTTACCCAAAATGATTTGGAAAATAGTTTATTTGCCTGAAAAGAAAGGTGGAAATTTTTGCAAAATTATTGCAAAAAAACAGCTCTCCGAGAAATTTGTACTTATATGAGGCAAAAAAAAATTTGCTAATGAGCGAACATATTTCAAATGATACATATATAAATCATAAAATTATATATGCAGTAATAACGAGTAATCCGTCTTCAGTGGGAACCTTCATTTTTATGCGTTCATTACAACTTTAAAAAATGTAAATTTCATACTTAATATGAATTTGAATCGGAGTTCAAATTATTCAAATATGCTGATTATTCAAACTACTCAAATTCATCTATTTGAAAGTATTGTTTTTCTTTCATTTAAACGATGTGGTTGATTGTACTCATATCGCTAATTTTTCTCATCTATGGAGTAACAATAACGACAAATGCTAAACAGTATGCGATCGAATACTATGATGCGAATAGGAAATTGAATATAAATTTATTAGATAAAGAACAATGTCGCATCTATACAAAGGAGTGCATTGAGGTAATTTTGTATTTTTGATTTTATTATTGAAATAATTGATAATTCGATCAGATATTGATCAGACTTATTTGAAGTAATGAATTAGAAAATTATTAGGAATATCTGTAATAATAAAGCAATAAAAATAATAAATGAATAATTATGAGATCAAATTTGACTAAAAAATAAAATTTAGAGCGTTAAATTATTTCATTCAATTCATAATTTTTTATGGTACAAATAAATTGATGATATAATATATGGGAGTTCATAACACAAGGTTGATTATCAGTGCTAACGTCAGAGGTAGCTCGGCGGTAGAGCGCTCGCCTGGCAAGCTAGAGGTAGCGAGTTCGCCCCCGTCTGCGGACAAGTTTTCATTGGTCATCAAAAACACTACATTATGACACAATATAAATTCAATCATAATCCTTTAATTAGAACAGTGTTAGTCTCAAATAACAAACTTTAAAAAAATTAGGTTTCCGGTTAATCCGTTCTTAATCCTATTGTTTCATCGGTTCTTCAAATGTTTCCTGAAATTAAATGATATTTTGATCGCTGGTTTGTTATGATTGGGAAAAACTTTTTTTGAAATTTTAAACAGAATATGTGAAATAAATAATTCATCGAAGAAGGTTAAGTTTAGAGAAATATTGAATAATATTGCAACTTTAAAGGCGCAGTTTTTTTATTGAAACTATTTTGTTACTTTTTATTAAACCAATTTCTTAATATAAGCAAAATTCATTACCTTCTCCTGTTTCGCTCCCTCCCCCTCCACCCTTGAAAAAATTAGAAGAATTGCTCAATCTTTTTGTATCATTCCGCTTGCATTCCGACTGACCATGCGCTTAACTATTTTATCGTAATTTTTTATGTACAGTAGGCGGTGTAAAGTCCGACCATAATCTGAGAAAAAAAGGAATTTCTTCTCTTCAGGAAATTTCTGAAAAATCAATAATAAGGAAAAAACCTCTAGCAAATACTATAGAATTTTACTGCAAGATATATTTGCATATGTGTTACCCTCTAGTAAACATTCAATATCCCACTATATTATTGTTGCAGTAATACTGGCCTACTCAAAATACATCACTTAAAAAAAGAGGAAAATTATTCAAACGAATGAAATTTGGAAATTTGCTAATATTTATTTCTAGTATCGTAAATGTTATCCAAAATGTTCACTACCAAAGAACATAGAAGGCAAACGATACAACCCATGTCGAATATTCGTCGAGCCATGTTTTGGTATACCTCTTAGCGAATATTATACAATTAAAAATTTCATCGATGACAATGGTTTCTGAGAGAATTAAACGGTGATATTATCATATCATATTGTATTTTTTTAAATTTCCATTCATATAAAATAATGTGTATGATTATTTTTGCTGTTCTAATAAAATTATTTGATGAAAACATTATTGCAATAGAGAAATAAAAGAAGGCGGAAAATTATGAAATGATTTTCAAAAAATAAAAAATAAAATGTGCATCTTCAACAGTCGTTCAATAAATTTTAGCAATCAATTTATTTGTGCTGTAAATAAGATTTTGCGAGGTAAAAACTGATAGACGATAACGGCTTCAAAATATGATGAGCAATCCCGAATAAAAACCTAATTTGCCTAAACTTACCCTAGACTATGGAGTGAATAAAGCCAAATTAAGCCAAAATTTTTCAAAATTTTTCCAATAATGAATCTACGAGTAAAAACAAGAATTTCATAGACGACAATTTTTAATAGAATTATGAGAAATCGCCATCTTGTACAAGCAGTGGGACTATCAAAAATAAATCCCGTGTGAAAAAAAAAAAACTTCTAGAAAATTGCTTAGAAACTTTTCCACGTCATTGTCTGCAACAACAGCAGCTAGTCTATTGCTTTTGAAAGACCGAATAACTCTGCTATGGGATTGTTTTGACTGCTTAGATAAATATCCCTTTATATTTAAACCAAATGCACGCCTTTAGTTTTCGCAAAATTTTTTGCGATATGTAAATTTGTTTCTCAGCAATAAGACATCAGCATAAAACACTAAGTAGATATGCAAATTCGGAAAAAACATGGAAAAACGAGGCCTCATCTTGCCGTCATCTTCAATAAATAAATATAGAAAAACAGGGCGCACGATTTTCTCTTGTAGTAGTAGAATGTATAGAACAACATAACGTATAAGGTATCAAAAATTTTTCACATCTTAATAAGAACTTTATTCAACTCTAGACATAAAAGCATCGAATAGAAAAAAAGAAATATAAGAGGAATCCATTTATACAGCTGCAAGCTTCATAAATTCTAATAGATGTGCCATTGGTATATTTCTTCGCAAAAAAAAATCATTTCAATGCAGCCTAATTCAAATAAACTTTCATCCTTCTAACTTATTATTTCTCGGGTATTTTCCTTAAAAATTTCGAAATATTCAAAGAATCCTCAAATACTTCTTGAAGAGTTTCGAACAGTATGCCTCAGAATTTTTAAAGGATTCTTTTTGAGCGACTACCGTCTGCAGATTTCCATTCTAAACAAGAAAATGTATGTTACGTAAAGCGCTTATTTTTGAGTATTCTTGTTTACAATATAATAATGTGAAATGAGATCTCTTAAATATATGATATACGTATAATTCTTATATGCATTATTTTGTTGGCAAGCAATGGCAAAGCTTCTTGAGCAACGGGTTGACGACACAATGTGAGGTATTGCCATACCTGAAAGTGAAAAAAAAAACTTGAAGAAACTCTATGATGTATGAATATACGGCAAAATAAGAATTTGGTAGTGTTTTAATAATAAATAAAAGCAAAGGGATCCCTTTATATATAGTGAAAAATGACCGAAACTATGACAACGATTCACGATCCTATGCTATAATTAGGCGATAACAAGGTAGCTTAGGCAGCCGTTGGTACAGTTGACTACGTTGCGCGATAGTTAGCAAGTGCTCTGCGGGCGATGTGGGTGGTTTGTTAACGACTCTTGCGGGCGATGAGGGTGGTCTGTTAACACTCCTGGTCCGCATGTGCGGTACCGCGGAGCGACATGCGCACCAACTGTCCCACATCATAATCATACAAAAATATCGATGCTGAATTTATCTTCTGCTTGAACCACTACATTGTTGTTGCTGCTTTTACTCCTATATCCGTTCTATTGAACACCTGGGAGGTATTTCTTCTATCTTTTAAGGAATATAAGCATCAAAATAGGCCGGCAAAATAGCCATCCAACAACCGCGTTAAATTCCAAGTCAATGAATTGCTAAAATGAACGTACAAATATAAAAACTGAAGTGCAACATCCTAACTGGGTGCTAGCGAAGATTTTTGATTCAAGAAAAATATCAGCTCAATAATCAATATCGCTAGGTTATTTCAGATGTTTTAGTTAACCGAATAAGCCGGTGTGAGCGTAGAACATATCCCTATCACCGCTGATATGATGGTCCAAGAATTATACAAAATATCGCTCAACTTCATAAAGTAGAAAGTGAACAGAATAGAATAGAACAAGTTTGCAAAATTTTATATAATATTACATTACAAGTAAAAGAGACTTACTTATTATTTCTTTCAATTTCACCAGTAACCTTCCATAGGTTATTAATGAGATCTTTTACGATTACACCCTCAATAAGTGCATTGCTTGGCGATTTTGCATGTATAACCACCCGATAGCTGAAATTTTACCTCATATCAGTTGACAATTACTAACTATAATATAGTATTGAGTAATTATTAGAGAAATAATGCTTACTAACAAGACTTTTCAGGCATGCAGTTTCTCGAAGGAAATCGAAGTGCGCAATTCTAAGATGATTAAGGAGTTCGAGAATTAAATTAACTAAATCAATGAATTTGAAATAAAATGAACGACAGGAGAAAAAATGGATTGTATGATGTTTGTTTTAAGCTAATTAAATGACCACGTAAGAAATGCTCGTTTATTGAATGATTTCACGCTGTTTAATTCAATTTTGATAACTTTTATTCTTAAGTGGTCACTAGGTTTTCATGTATATATGATGAAAATAAATGCAATAACCTAATTTCCATTCCTTTAGAAGGAAGTTTTCCACCGACTTGTGGATCCATAACAAGTTCCATTGGTGGAATACGTAATGATGCGTATTCAATTTGTTTAAGAACAAGTTCCGAACATGTAAAACCATCCTGAAAGAGAAACAGCATGAAAAAATGAACTGAAAATAGAAAAAAACTTTCTTTTTCTATGGAAGTTAATGAAATACTTTTATAAGTTTTTTGATTTTCCATATTGTAGAGATGAAGAATGAAATTCGATAACAAAGGTATTCAAGTAATAAAAGCGCTTGCAATAACAATCATAATTAAGTAACAGAGGTGCAGTGAGAGGAGATATTTATACGGTTATCGATGTTGATGTAACATCTTTTAAAAGACTGAAAAAATATCAGTTCATTTATAATTGCCACACCTAAACCGCGAAGAAATCGCTGCAAGTAATCAATGTAATGGAAATTCAATTTTAATTAAGATTTAGCAAATCACTCTTAGACGCTAAACAATATTTATCAGTTACTAATGATGACAGCTAATAATTTTTACAAAGTTCACCTGACAAGTAATATTTGCCCGGGGGGCTACTCTATTCTTGAGTAAGAGAAAATATGAAAAACAAACTGATGAACTTTCATCAAAGAAGTTTTGCGGATTTTAAATTCTCCTTCGCTGTATCGGAGATAGAGTTTCGAAATATTATGATTGCTCAGAAAATCTTTTAAAAGAATTTCATTGTGAGTTGAAACCTTTGATTCAAGCGTGATTTTATTGATGAAAAATATCTGCTTGCTTGGGTAAATGTGCAAGCTTTTCAGTTAGCGTGGATCATACCCCAATATATATATACGTTTCAGCCGTTAAACAATCTAACTATGAACAAAAACCCTTCAGATTCGAAGAATTCCTTATCGGAAAAAAAGTCAAAAGGTTCGGGAAAAATCGGAAAATCGAAAAAAATTCCAAAAGAAGACAACCTTTATGCTACCAACACCCATCTTTCCATATGATCGTTTGAGCAGATTGTTGGCATAATTTATAAGTTCCTTAGCGGCCTCATCGGCTTGTTCCACATTAATTTGTATTTCATTATAGCATGGACAATAATCTTCAGGAATATTCGCCGTAAAACACTGACGTATTTCTGGAGTTGGCATAAGGAGATTATAGGCTCGTCGTGGAGATTCTTTTCGCATATTTACATAGGAGAAATTTCCCTATAAATATATTTTCATTGAAAAATTTGCTAAGACTAATTTAGAGATAAATAAAGTTGATTGGTTGAAATGATTCGTATAAACTCAATTCTATAAATTTTAAGTGAGGCTTTCCTATCCGCCATATGTACATTTGAAAAACAGATCGTATTTCTGGTCGGAATTCCAATTTCCGACTACAACACAGCAAATATTTCACTTGCAAAGAGTGCTATTACATAAGAAAATGATGAGGAGCGGAATATTGTAAGATATTTCTACTAGTTTTTTGTAGGGAAAAACCCGTCAGTTCAAGTTCAACTGGACAATGTTTTTCAGATTCAAACTTCCGGGCAAGTTCCAAATTTTGTTAAAACTTTAAAAAAATCGAACTATTGCTACTTCTTGACACATCCTTAACTAGCTATCTATATTCAAGAAATTTTCGTCTTTTTTGCTAACTGTAAGCATCGACATTTCTTCGAAACTCGATATGCTGGTTGGCACAAAACGCATATTTTAAATGGAATTTCGCGGAAACTTTTCAATCATTGTGCAAATATCTTACTGATTTTTACTGAATTTTCCTACGTAGAATATTCCATCAACGTTGAATATTACATGAAATCCATCCGTTGAAGTGATTATTTTTATTCCACGGTTTTATAGAATTTTAAATATCACCTACGGTAGCAATATTGAGTAATGTAGCATGAAAATCGAATTGTGCAGTCATTTTTTTCGAGTTTACATGAAGCGCTTCCAATGTATGTGGATATTTTTTAATGAATTCTTTGGGTAATAGTACCGATGCGAATGGTAATCTTGCCTCTAATCTGCCAACAATCTGCAAATTTTTTTCATTACTCACATTGAAGCTTTCAGTTCAAGATATTCAAATTTTATTTTGCAAAGCGGAAACGATTTTTTAGAGTTTCAAAGCACCATCAAATTATCTCATAAATGCTAATTAAGCAATAATATTAAGATAACAATAAAGCCTCCAGTAATTGGTTTATGCTTACCTATGCAATATACGTTGATAAAAAATAATAAATAAATAAAATCTTTTCCATGAGGAACAAAAGAAGATTGTCTAATTATGTAAATTTTTTGTCGATCCCTAACTCCTCGTTTATTGATTTATCGTACATTCCGTTGCAGGAACTACTGCCCTAATTAAACTATCGAATAGTTCAAATTTTTTAGCTCTCACTTGGCTGTTACTCGCTGAGAAGTACGTCTTTTTTCTTTGTTTAAAAAAATGTATTTTTATAAATGTAGTTTTTGAAAATACCGTACTCTTATATGAACTCAGCTTTCCATATTTAACCTTTTTTCTAATTAAAGTTTCATAAAATTCTTCAAAAAAAAATCCAACTCTTTTCCATAGTAATTTATTAGAACGCAATTTCCACCTATCGACCTATGACGTCTTCTTTTTCGATAAACTCAGCAAAAATAAGGGATATTATACGTATTACTATTCAAATTTATATAAAATTGTAAATACTATTGATAAGGATACTGTGCGCAAATATTATAAATATTATTAACTGCAAATAATACAAAATAAATACCGATAAACGCATGGTTCATATAAAGAGAAAAAATCACCGTTTCTCTGATGGCATCATATCTATGACCATGATCACTGAACACAATAACTATTGTATTGTTGAAATGCTTTTCGTTATCAATAAAGAACCTTTCATAGTCCTCATCGGCAATGTTTATCACATTCAAATAGTCATGACTTAAATCTTGCGTCCAATAAAACGCGAATGATCGAATACCATCGTATTTACTTAGAAATCTTAAAAATATTAAAGCTGGCGGTTTATAAACCGGACATCATGGTTAAGTTGCCAAGCTCTAACATTGTCTAAATCTAGTCCATTTGTTACTATCAACAGTTTCATGTCTATACCGAAAGCTACAGAATATGCTCATCTCACCTACTCAAAATCGGCACCTTAACCGATGAAAGATGCATTAACCGTATCTTAACCAAATATCGATATATTAATCGATGATTTCATATTCTTCATTTTCTATACACACTCTAGCGATATGGTGGCTTTTTAGTGCTAATCTAGCAAAAAATAGGAGATACTATTAAGAACAGTACATTAATCGACACCAGTTTAGCGTCTTCCTGCACCTGAGGTCCTACTGTACATGTTGCTATGAACAACACCTGAAGCAGAATGAAATGATACTTTTTCCGATCCAAGAAAGTATTTGTATTGAACAGCTCGAGCTCGACATTCGACTAGCATTTTCACCCTTAACAATATAATTGCATGATCTTTCAAAATTTAATCACTATTAGGAAAATAAAAAAAGAGAACGAGAAGTGGACCAACCCGTTCAGATAATTTAATTGTAGATTATGAGCTGGAACTTCATTATAGCAACCGGGTGTACTACGTCTAAAGAGAAAATTCCAATAGGTTGCCAACCAATAAGGCCTAAAAGTCAGCATGACCTCAGGAAAATCGAGTAAAAATGAATGCAAATTACAAAGCAATAACACAACAAAAGTTTTATAATATCAATTTTCAAAAGCGTAATAAATTAAAAACAATAGCAAACTTTTCTTTGGCAAAGACAATAAAAGATTCATAACAATATACGAAGCAATTTCGCACTTGTTAATGATATGTTCGCCATTTTAGAACTTAATAATAGCTGATAATCGAATATGTAAACCACACTAAAGTGATATTTGCGTACTTTTATTTTCTTAGTTCAAGCGAAGGGATATACGCATAAATTAATGCAACTGGTTTGACAACCAATGAAGAATTAGTGGCCTTTACTCCAGAATTTGTGACAATTATTACAGAATTCCTTAAAGTTTCAAATGGCCTTCGCTGAAAAGGATTCACGAACGATGGGACGTGAAATACTCTCAACATAGCAACCTCTTTTTGTATTTTTTGATTCGAAAATTCACAAGACAATTTGGAGGTTTCTTGCGAAGTTTATCTTGCAGCCGAAACGATAAAAAGATGCATGAAACTGTGTTTGCTTAAGGGCACTTAAAATATGAAAAAATACCTGAAATAATGATCAGTTGGGGGATACTTGAATCCACATAACCAACCAAAATAGTTGAAAGTACCAATATCCGGGCGATCCTCAGCAAATAATGTCACATAACCTTCGTCCGAAAAAATTTTCCATACAAAAGGCCAATCATCGAAATAAATATTCCACTCATCTGTAAGCTCATTCTTGAATTCCTGAAAAAAACGAACAAGTAAATTATTTATTAAGTCATTTTGATTTAATTTACACATCAATTTATTCAATTTACTTTATGTTACTTATATAATCGTTGAAAGTAGTCTGTTGAGTCATCTGAGCAAATATGGGCGGAGATGCTGTGGGTATACTCGAACCTTCAATATTGTTGCATGATATGCTTGAACCTTATGCTGTAAGTATAAAAAATATTTTATTGTGAAGCGCAATGAGACAAATGCCAACTTTTACCTGCTGAACCAACTTATCTACTCATTAACCTAAATGAGTCAAGCATCTACCTTATATTCAAAGGGTGTAATTAGTTTATGTTCTAGATGTGGACGACTAGATGTGGAATATAACGAATAAAAGAATGACAGATTCAGGAGAATGCTTCTGGCTCGGGTTACCGGACCAAAATTTTTATAGGTGGCCTTAAAACATCCAACGGTTCAACTTCACACCTGAACATGATCTAAAGTTGATACAACTCCAATATCTTCAGCTAACAGTATTTACAAGTGGCTCCTATTAATGAAAATAGATTCGTGAGAGATTACCCGTGTTCCGGTACTTCGTTTTCCGGTAAGAATTGCACCTAAATTAACGAATGTGTTATCGCCAACTTTCACATGTCCTTGCAAATCAACGAATCCCATCTTTTGTAGTTGTGCATATGTCTTTGGAAGTGTACGTATGAAATTACTACGAGACATCGAATCAACACCAAACATTAGTACCGAAGGACGATCAACCGATGACGCTTGAAACGATCTGGAATTTACTACTCATTTTGTCGACTTTAAAAAATTCGAACTATTCCAAGATTCCGGTTAGTACTAATATCAGGTTGAAGGTAAATCATTGATCGATCGAGTGATCTCAAGTTCTCAGTGCTCAACTTTTTAGAGATCTTCAACAAAATAGGTACAAGAACATTCAAAGTTTTACATTATCACATTCCACCTATCACATCAGCGATAACATTGTGTTCCTAGTTGATAGTATATACGTGAAATATGGCTTGTAGGTGATTTAGATTGATACCTATCCTCGTTCATTAAACGCTCATATTTTCACAGCCAATATACTGTATATTTTATTCACCGGATAAAGACTACTATTGACGTCATCGATGAGGAGGAGGAAATGGGAGGGAGAGGGGAGGTGCGATTTAAAGCAGCATGCTTGTTTAAAATATCGAAACCGGTTTAGATCCAAAACCTGGAACTATTTTAGCTCTCTATTCAACAATTCGTATCGTGACCAAAATCATACATTTTTGGAGCATTGAGTATGGATATAAATCCATCGTAAAGGTCGAAAAATTTCTAGCAATGCATCTAGCGATTCTTCATTGCTCATGATGATATAATGAAGAGAATAAATCTAAATCTAAATCTAAATAAATCTTTAAAAAGGAAATTCTGAATGAAAAGAACAACCGGGCGAAACATCCAAGAACTGACTGTATATCTATAACGTATTAGTTAATGCTCATTTTGTATGCCTTTTTAAAATATACATTCTTTATTTATTTCTAATTTTTATTCACTATTGAGAAATCGAATAAATAAAATTGAACGTCGAAGATTTAAATATACCTTTTTGTTCGAATTGAAATATTCTTTTTGATAATTTGATTCCAATGATATTTGTAAACCTTCGATGGTATAAATCCATTACTATAACATTCCACCTAAAATACAATTATTAACCTAAAATGATTTACACTAAATAACAATTATGATCTCTTATAAAACCATATAAAATATACATAACAGAGCGCTAATGGACTAGTACTGTAAAAATATTATAAGCATCGAAACATGTGCATAATATTCACCAGATATATCGATATCTCTAAACTGTTCCCGAAATTTTCTGGACCGGAAAAGCGACCAGCAGCTTGTTCGGTATTGTTGGCCAGCACTAATTCTCAGCGCTATGATATGATTGATGTAGTATACATATATTCCACCAATCCTATATTGAGACTTACGGTTAGATACATTACGTAGCAGTATCATATGCGATACATACCTAACCATAATGAACATAAATTATTACGCATGTACACTTTATTTTGTTTCTATCTTACAGACAATTTCTTTTTCGACCCCTCTAAAGCATTGAGTCACAATAGTGGAGTGGCTGCCATGTCAATTCTTCTACTTCGTGCGGAGTCAATTGAATCATTGCTTAGAGAATGATTGTTTAAAGACTCTACTAAAATAAGTACCCTACAATAAATATTGAAGTCATTTGAGGAAATCGCTTTTTGATATAAAATAACCATTTAGTTTTCCGTTAAAAATTCCATATTACCTATATGTAATTAATATTAGAAATTAACGCATCATATCTCAAAAATGAGCATATAAGCACGCTAAACAGTGAAAAAAGAGATGGAATTTAAGAAAGTTGACTATATAAAAAAAATTTGAGAAGTTATTAATCACTTAACTCGACGAATTCTTTTGCAATCCTGAGACCATCATATGGAATATCCATCCAATTGTCATATTTAACATCGAAATCAGAGATTCCCGTGTTGTGTTCAAACGTTCGACAACGACATTTCAACTTGTTACGATATTCATGTAGTACCTAAATCTAGATATTACTGATGGTGCTGCAATGTTGACTGAGAACAACTTAAGTGTTATTATAATGCATATATTATATATGTATATATATATGTATATATATATACATAGATGTACATATACATACCTTCCAGTTCCAGCATATACATACCTCTTCATATGTACGATGCATATATCTACCTCTTTCAGTTATACAAAAACGAGGTGACCATATTTTTCTATCCTATTCCAGACAGACAATTAATCACACTTGAGTCTGACCGACGAGTGGCTTTAATTGTGAACATTTGCATTAGGGTAAAATCAACTGCACATTCAACCATTCAACATGGTGTCTATCCAGGTGATCATTGATGTTATTTCCTCGGATGTTCATGACAGGCACATATAGGTTGTGGATGTGAAGTCAGATCTAGGGCAAGTTGAATGAGAGGCGAAGACATAAAATTTGATGGACTTCGAACGGGTAATTTCCGCCATTGCCGTGAATCAGTATTTCCGGTCTCAGTGCTATCAGTGTTCTCAATTATTGAGCGTTGTTAACATTGCACTTTGTTCATTTCAGTTATCAACTTGAGTGTAATATTCTTCGATCTTAGTCAAGATTGATTTTTAAATCAATTTTTCATGCTTGCATTCGCTTACAAACCTATATGCTTCCATACATCGATAGAATGTAGTAATCATAAAAAAGCACGCCCAAATTTATCTCTTAAGTGCATAAAGTGAATTGAAAATTTATAAAGCAGTCTTGAAAAAAGTTTACATAACCGCAAAAAAAAGTCTAACTATAAACCTCAGCTATGGGGAAGTCTTTGGTGCTAGGAAATAGAGGCTGTGGTGTAAGATTTATCAACGAACTGCCATCTTTAATATGCGCAATATGAGCAACACAACTCGATCTTTCTCTCCCACCTCTTATAACCGTAACAATTTCGATCAGGTAATTTTTTTTACCATATTTCACATTTCGTTTAGATTATTTATTTTTACCACACATACTTCATGCTACCTTCACGTCAATAAATTATTTAAAAAAACCGAAAGAATGACAAATTGGATTGAAACAAACCTTTAGAATGCCATCGTGAAGAACGGTTACGTTATCTTGAAATGATTTGCAACGAAGTGGCGCTGGTTTCTTATAATACTTAATTATCGTTTTGTCCCAAGGATCGAGATGAGGTACAGTACAATTTGCCGAGGATGAACCATGTTGTTTTAATATTTGCTGAAAAAATTCAAGCATCGTTTCTTGAAGTAATGAGCCATTGGCTTAAAGCAACGCAAAAGATTGGGAGTGGGGGGAGGGGGGGAGGGATCTAAAGAGGAGAAAAGCGATGGGATTTTTTTGGGAAATCTGGGATGGATGGAAGAATCTACTGATTAGAGAGATGAGGATGGGTTTGATGGATCGGAGAGAGCTAAACTTTTTCCCATACATATTACAGAAAAGTCAGCACACTCATTGATTAAAAAAAATTGCTTAATAATAATGACCAATCTGCAGGGAATAGGGAGATTTGAGAAAAAAAAATAGAAAAACTTAAATTCAGAGATGAAATTTTCAGAAAAAAAAAGAAACAAAAAATTCTGGCAAAAGAAATTTAAAATATTCGACGAATATCATTCATTTCTACACAATCGAATCATAAAAAAAAACTTTCTGAGGTATTACAATTATTCAAGTAGAAAAATTAGTCTTATTGAAATACTTAGGAAATTTTTTGCATGCTATTTGATAAAATGATTACATCAGCGAGCAACATTTCAAGAATTTCATTTAAATTAACCATACGCCGAAATATGTGACATGTACAATGTTTTCATCCGCTTATTTCTTTTTTCCTATCTCCTTGTTCGTAACGATCCAATCCTGCTGACTATATGTGGAGCAATTCATCAACTAAAACTCCTTCATTTCAACGTTTTATCTTTCTTAGAAATTCAATTCTACTCGGAATTTAAAAAAAAACTTATAGGTTACCGAAGAAAAAAAAATTCACCTGATAATGAAGAAATTCTAAAGGAATCTGACTTCCGGTTAAATTTATCGAACGTAATATATAATTATTCGCACAAATAAATAGAATGACAATAAGCGTAAAAACTATAGCACGTCGGTTATAATATCCACAATTGCGAATTGTAACAGCAATTAATCGCATTGATCGTCGTTCCGTTATCAACACTGTCTGAAGATTTCAAGATTGAAATGATATGTGCAAAGAAGTCTGGTAAATCTGAAAACAGATCAAAAAGATTAAGCAATCAATAAATAAATCTGATCAATAATATCGAAAGATCAAATGAAGCCAGAATATAGATAAGGTTACAACATCGCTGATGAAATGCATCGCATATTTTTCGAAGTGAGAAGAGAAAGAGATGGAATAATTACATTTATAGATATTATACTTTGAGTTGATGAAGTTTTGATTTGGACACTCAATTTTTAGTTTTTTTTTCGGGGGAAGGGAGGGAGGGGGAGGGGGAGGGCGAAGGGGCAGGGAGAGGGGTCCAAAACTATCAACTTTTTTAAACTGATAATTTAAACACGAATTTTTCATTGCATTTCATCACTATGAATGTTTCATTTTAGTGCAATGTCTACAGGAAATAATTGATTGGAATCTTTGTACTTTGAAAAAATTGCATAATTTTTGAGCTATTTTTATCATTACATTGCAGAAGATTCAGTTTTATGATGCGGAAGGACTCATTGAAGTTTTGCCTGAATTAGGTAGATCTAACTGAGGTATTCCGCATTTGAATGAGACATTCCGCACCTCATTGAGGTTTTCCGCACATGGCTGAGGTGAGCGATTATGTGTGCGTTTGTGAAAGAAAAAAGCTATAACAACATTTCGAAGGTTAAATGAGAGCAATAGCAGGATTATTTTACATGTGCAATTTGCAATTTTTTGTACGATATATTTCAGTTCTATAATAATTTTGATAAGATTTAATAAAAAGATTATATCATCTCGTTGATCAAAAGCAAGAATTGATATCATATTTCCCATTCGGCTCGATTAGAAAAGGACGTTTGCGCCGAACATGCTAACAATATTTTCAATTAAAAGGTTCTTTCAAATATTTATGAACTAAGAGATGGAATAAAAATAACCAGCTAATACTATTAGCATACTTCACCAGAAGGCCTACAATTAAAACCAAAACCTGGAAAACACACAGACAAACATGCTCATATTCATACCACGGAATAATTTATAGGTATATATTCGTAGCCGCCATCACGAACACACATTGTTTCATTGTACAAGCAAATATGACGTGCTACCAAAGGAACGAAAAACCTATGACGAAATTATCAAACGTTTACCACTTGATAAGTCGATACAACCACCTAACTAAAGCCTTGAAATGAACAATGACCAATTTAAGTAAATTATGATTGTAAATTGTTTAGCAATTGTGGCCGCATAGTGATGTTAGGTATGCAAATTAAACCCTTGCCTAGACACTATTACATATTCGTGATAAATACAAAGTTTTTTAAGGTTTTCAAAATGAATCCTTAATCCTTGAGGAATTTAGCATTATAAATGGGTTTGTTCTTCAGATAAAGCAGAAAAAAAAAAAACTAGATTTTTCGCATATACCCCATGAAATACTACGACTAAGAATTATATGTCGGTGGATGTTTTTTTATTCGTTTCCGAGATCGAACTTCGGGCTTTCTCTGAGACAGTGACAGGACTGAATGAGGAGATTTGCGGTATTTTTCTTGTGCAAAAAAAATCGAAAAAAACTCAAAATTTTATGCGAATTCAGCTGAAATTTGAATATGCTAAATTATTACAGATGCTATTTTAGGTACTTAATATTATAATGGAATATTACTTCGCTAAGCGGAAATTCGATGTCTAATGCTCTTTGTTGGCTTTCAATATGATAATGAATAAAGGAAATGGTAAAAGTTTTTGAATAAAGGATATTTGCTAAATAGAAGAGGTGGTAATAAAGGAAATATTAAATTTATCGTCAGAGAGAATGTTAAACGGTATAATAAGGGGGACGCAAATAAAAAGGAACAAGTAAATGCGAAGATACGACAAAGAAAGGCAACACGATCCCCAATCACCTTTGATTATGGAGGAAACTTCACTAAAAGAAATAAATGCAAAAAAAAAAATCTCCGGCAGTATTTATAAGAATCTTCGACATAACTCCATCAAGCAATTCGAACCGAATTATGCAAACCAAATCATCAAAATGTAGACCTGTAACTGATTAACGATAAATCGTAATGACGTCATTATAAAAAGGTGAATGAGACAAATTGAAAAAAATAATAAAGACAAGTCAGTTCAAATCAAAAATCACCTAAGTCAGGGCAAAAAGTGACAATAAAAACCCGTAACATCAGCTAATAGCTGTAAAAAACGAGCCAATTTATAGATTCTACATTTAAATCTATAGCACAAATCAAATAAATTTCGAAATTTTATGGACGGAGAGAACACAAAATGAGAAAAGAAATGAATATTTCCCACTCAAAAATTTTCTTTTTACTAAACTCAAAAGCTTCCTCAATAATTTAATGGAATATAGGAATTCGATAGCTTTAAGCAATTTAGTGCCTTCTAGGAAGCGAATTATTGCAAATGGGATGGGGAGTAACAAAAAGATTTCGTAGAGCCAAAAATAAGACGAACATAGGTTTCAGTGGCGGCAAAACTTCGAGAAACTCGCCCATTATCTACGCAATGTGGTCTTAACTCCCGCTAATTTCCCAAACATTTTCATTACTATTGTGTCACGAAATATACGTCAGCCTTATAAAACTGTTTCAAAGAATCATGCGCTAAATTAATTATTCAATTTAGAAGAATTAGAACCAGACAGAAAGTTAATACATCAGCGCGCATATCACAGCGATGACGCTAAAATTTCCAATCTTAGCTTCAACATATATTTATGCGAATAAAAGGAAAATTATTGTCGCGACATCTTAAGAAAAAATTAAGTGAAATTGTTCGAAAATATTTTCAATGCGAAAAACTTCTAAAACAAGTCTGACATTTCAATTCAAAACCAATGCAGCAATTTGAAAAAAAAAGTCGCTTTTTAACAATTTTTTTAACAATTCTACTTCAATGAACAATAATTTAGAAAATATTTTTTATAAAATGCACATCAGTCAATTGCATAGATCTTTACTTATACCAATACAATTTTGCATAACAGAAAAACATTGCGATAGCATTATGTATAATGAAGAGACATTATCTTGGATGCGAAATACAATAACATAGCTTCTTCAGCATAGGGCTGACGACACAATGAGACGTGTTGCCATATCTGAAACGTAGGAGAGTTGATCACTAATCATGACGACGGTCAAAGTGGAAATGTTTGTTCTTTGAGCGGAAAAAAATCACAAACTATAAAAATAGGAGGGAGTGGTTCATCATGGTTGACTTGACGCTGTTTATACTTCATATATGTGTCATGGTGTGATGGTCAAATTGGAAATGTTTGTTCTTTGGGCGGAAAAAAACCATAAAGTTTAAAAATAAGAGGGAGTAGGTCATCGTGGTTGACTTGACACTATATATATATATATATATATATATATATATACATGGTACAATTGCCAAATGCATCACCACAACAAACTGCTGCATTATCCAAGCACCAGCTAACGAAGCTTCCTTTGAACTTTGTGAGCAGCGAGGCTAATTTAACCAATTAAATAAAACGGCAACCGCAACCTATGGTGCAAAGTTGTCGATTGTTGCGATGAAAATTTGCGAACTAGTCATGGGTCATATTTTTCTCACTTAAAGACGTCTATTTTTTCAGTGTTACTCACCATAAATTTGATAAAATTGCTTGCCTCACTCTTATATTTTTACAGACAACTTTTACTGATAGCATTGGTCTAATATTTCGTCGACTATAAGCTCTCTAAATTCAATATCGCTCAGCCATAAGAATCCATTCAGCGTAAAAGATAGCCATTATCTAAAGTCAACAGCTTTAAGATTAAGCTTCAGTGAACAAGGCGATTACCATAACTGTGATAAAGGTGTGAGGGGAGGAAAGGGGAGGAAGTTTCAACTCAAGTGTTTTTTGCTCATAATAAAAGCAAAGTTATTTCGTTACATTTTTTTCAGACTCTCAGAAATGGTGAAAGAATTTTCAGAAACCTCCTTCAAGAAATGCATAATTGATACAATCCTTTTCGGATTAAGAAGCTATTATTTTATGAAACATTTCACAACTTTGACTAGGCTAGCCCTAGGAAGAATTCGAGGAAAGAAAACCACCATCGAAACAAGCGGTCGTGGAGGAAAGTTCAGTAACCGCAATTGAATTGGAACACAGTCTTTGTATGTTCAAGCATTTCGGCAACTCTTCCCTCTTTGTTGAACAGTTGCGAAATTTTTAACGCAAATTTCCTAAGCAGAAAAAAAATTTGAAAAGCTTAATTTCAAATCCTCATGTACATAGTGAAAATTGAACTTTGTTATTTTACCTGTTATTTCTTTCGATTTCACCAGTAACGTGCCAACGATCATTTACAAGATCCTTTACAATAACACCTTCGAGTAATGCTTCACTTGGCCATTTAGCTCGTACAACAACTCGATAACTGTAATTTTAATATTTCTTATTGTAATTGGTTCCTTTTTTTTTTTCAAGAAGCAAATTGATCTTTGCAACTCATTATCTTCTAAAATTACAATGTGAAGTTGCCGATTTAATCGCTTAGGCAATAAACAGATTTACTCATTGGGTAAATTACTACCCGAATAGCTTTTTAATCAGCTGATTGACAACTTACAAAGAATAACTAAAATCTCATATACATTACCAGTACTTGTTATTTTTATATCAGTATATTGTTTATATTAGTGGGACTCTAGAATTTGCCAGATATGTCGATAATTTTTGATGTGGGGAGCAGCTCTTTTAACCTGTGCATATTCAACAAGAAATTTCCTAAGAAAGGTTTCAAAAATTCCTAAATATTACGCTTTCTTTGCACAATCCATGGAAGTAACCGCGATAACAACATTACGTCCCTTTGAAGAAAACGACGTATATCATTGATCGTTTGTTGATATGTGCTGATTTTAATTCCCTGACATTAGTGTCAGGTGAAAGGAATTTAAACTCACTAACCTGAGTTCCAGATGCCTAGCAATGACATTTCCGACATGTGGATCTTTAACTACTTTCGTTGGTGGAATTCGTACTGAAGCAAATTCAATCTTGTGCAAAATAAGATTCGCACATCTAAAGCCATCCTAAAACAAAAAAAAACAGAAAAACACTCGACGAGTCCTAAATTTTGTCGGAAACAATTTTTGTATATTCATATGTCTGAAATTCCCTCGTTGTGTTTAATATACATATCAAATATTCAAATTTTCAGGTTGTATCGTCATACACGTTGTAGACGATCAAAAAAATAGAAAAAGTTAAGATTTTCTTTCGTAAATCCATAGAAAAATCTAGTGACCTACCAAATGATTGAAATCAGAACAGCTTGATCTCTATATCAAGGTCGCATTCAGTATATTTTTGTAAACAATGCATTGTCCTATGGAATTAACTTTTTTTATAAAGAATTAACGGAATCTCTTTCGGTCGATTTTTTTGGAAGATTGCGAGACTCAAATTCCAATATTTCAATTTCACAGAAACATTCAAATCCAAAAATTTCAAAAAAAAAAAAAACAATGATTCAAGCTATTGACATCTCTCGTAACAAGCGAAGGTTGATTGAATACCCATTTTTCTCACAATTCCGAAAAAAAAAGCGCAGGTGTTTGATACTAAATGATGATGCGGGATAAGATTGAATAAATAGAGTCTAATAATATAGAAGTGACATTGAAAATTGATAGAGATTTTTTTGGATGAGATTCCATATTAGCGTTCCTTAAAGCAATGAAATATTTTTTTAATTTATAGGATAACTGCTAAGAATTTCCGCTCAAAAATTCGTTTACTCAAAAAAATCAGCAAATTATATGAGAAACAGAACTGTTAACTCTAAGAATTTATCTCATCATTACTGAGAAATAATACGGTAAAAGTTAACTTAAGTATAATTCGGGCAGCCGAATTTTTAAGGATTTGCTTCAAATAGAAAATTTCAATAAATTAGCGAATATAGCGATCCTAGTGGTGCACAGTCGTAGTGCTGTAATATATGAATTTAAACGAATAAAGAAAAACTTTCGAAAAAGCATGAATGGAGTTAAGTTTAATAAAAGTTATAAAGCACTAACCTTGATAATTTTATTGGTATTCTTTGAGTTCGCGATTTTCAATTGGCTATTTGCATAATTGATAAGCTCATTAGCAGGTTTTTCAGCTTCTGTGATGTTTATTAATACCTCGTCAAAACACGGACAATAATCTTCCGGAACATTTGCCTCATAACATTGACGCATGGTTGGCATTGAAGCTAGAAGATTATAGCCTCGTTGAATTTTCGGTGGAGATGCATTTCGTGAGAAATTACCCTGCAATATTATTCTACGTTCCCCTTCAGAGAATTATTTATTTCTTGCACGTAGTCTAGGCAGTGTTTTCTTAGTTATTTTGAGTCAAGAAAATACAGTATGGCTTACGCGCACATTAATGCTGAAAATCTATAAGAAAAATTCATTACTGCATCAAGCACTTGAAATGATTTCTATCTGGCAATATTTATAGGTTGGCTGCGTTTTTTGCTTACCGCACAACTAAACGTTTGCTAACGATAACAGGCAATTATCAAAGCTTCAAGCTTCAACACGGAGATACCTAAGATTACAGGAATCTCAGAGGATGTTTTATTGAGTAGATACGGGCTAAAAATTGCTCGAATATTGATAGATTGACAAAAATCATACGAAACAGATGAACCAATTAAATTTGCATACATTAATATGCGATATCGCCCAGAATTCCGCTCAACAATTTCATTACTTATAATGACTTTAAAACAGCAGCACTACTTACATTAACGATATTGATAAGTGTAGTATAGAAATCAAATTGTGTAGTCATCTTCACCGAATTCTCGCGAAGAGCTTCTAATGTATGCGGATATTTCTTCACAAATTTTTTCGGCAAGAAAATAGATGCAAAAGGTAGTCGTGCCTCTAGTCGACCAATAATCTAAACTGATAATCACTATAGCCGGTTATTTAATGAGTGAAGCAAATATAATCTAAAGTTAGTAAACCTATATCGAGCCAGATCAATAACGATGACTGGATTTAAGGCATTGATATTCTTATAAATATATCAAGCAGAAAATATTTCGTAGATACCCTTTAAATACTAATCCTTCTTTTGCGCATTTTTTTCCCACCGGGTAACATTCCTAGTTATACCTAAAAGAGGTAAAAAATACTTACCGTTTCTCTGATGGAATCATATCTATGACCATGATCGCTAAACACAATAACTATTGTATTGCTGAAGTGCGCTTCGTTATCAATAAAAAACTTTTCATAGCCTTCATCGGCAATGTTTATCGCATTCAAATAGTCATGGCTTAAATCTTGCGTCCAATGAAATGCGAATGATCGAATACCATCGTATTTACTTAGAAACCTTCAAAAAACTTTTTTCTTTTGTATTATCAGTGCTGAGTTAATATTTGCGACAGAAATTTTGCAAGAATTGAGCTCATAGGTGAGCGTTTCATGCATTCCAATTCAATCCCACCTCATATATCCCTCTTGATTGGAGATCGTTATGTCGAAAGGACTCCGCCTTCCCCTTTCCCTAAGGCAACTGAAATTTTTACGTAGTGATAGCTTCATCCTCATTGTGCTAGCCCACCATCATTCAGCGGAATTCGCATCAAGCAGATCACTAAATCTTACAACCAAGAAATCTTCACGGGGACAAACTACAAATTATACCAATGAAATAAATAGGAAATGTTCTTATAATGGATTTAAAAAAGAATGCAATATTTATTTGCATAAAATAACGAGTAATATAAGGTCAGTGATGAGAAATAAACAAACTCATTGATATAGTTCAATTGTAGATCATAAGCTGGAATCCGATCGTAACAATTTGGAGAGCTACGTCGAAATAAGAGATTCCAAAATGTCGCAATCCAATAAGGCCTAAAGTTAACGATTTTTATAACAACAAATTAAAGCGATAAATGAAGCAATCATGAGGTAAAAACTTCATGAACACTAAGNTCATTTCGTCCTAGATGATCAAATATATATATATATATATATATATATAATTTTTAGCGAGAAATTCATTCATCTTATGCACAACACACATCCTAAAAATATTTATTTATTTATTTTTGTTTGTTTGAAATAACAACGTCATGGAACATTGAGAAAAATGATGTTTTTGTATAGTTTTTTTGAAAAAGCCGTAAGGAATATTGACAGACTTTTCCATTTGTCACTGCAGTTATGGATTTACATGCTTTGAACAAGGAAAGCTGGAAGCACAATTTTTGAAAATGAGAGCAATTTCGTTGCCAAATTCCGCGCTCGTGGGACATGATTGTGAAAGCAAATACGATTGCACTCGTGGTTCTTGGCTGTCGAGGAATAGGGCTTGGCCACTTAAGCTCGACGGTCCCAGACTCTATCATTAAAGCTCCCACAAAAAAATTTTAGGCTGTTGTAATTATGAGTGTCTTCAAGGTGAGATCTTGCCTGATCAATGTTCTTGCCAATATGCCCTGAAATGAATATATTTAAAACTTACCTTCGTTGGTGATGAACGTTTTCCGGTAAGAATAGCACATAAGTTTGGGAACGTGTTATCACCGATTTTCACATGTCCTCTCAAATCGATAAAACCCATCTTTTGTAGTTGAGCATAAGTTTTCGGTAAAACACGAATGAAATTACTACGCGACATTCCATCGAAACCAAACATCAACACTGATGGATGATCGTTCGATGAAGCTATAAACGCACTGAAATTTTTTGAAGAGAAAGACTACTTTTTAATTAAAAATGATTCTATGGAAAAATGACGATATGCATGAAATTAAGAGAAATTTTTTCGGTTTTGCTGGATATGAGAAAAAATGAAATATTCTGAAAAACAAAAGAAAAAAGTGCTAAATTGTCTCTCTGAGATATGCTGGCAAGGATGCATAAGACGATGCTAATTTCAAAACGCACGTAACACATTATATGGATCATTTTCATAGTAAGCCCCCTAAGAATAGATGAGAACAGAATGCATCGAAATAAAATAGAATATTTATAAATAAAATATTTGTTCTTAGGAAGCGGTTATTATTGAAACGATCAGAAAATAATAATTATTTTACCGTTCAATTATGCAAACACATTTAAGTAATATTATTCAAAATGCCCATACTATGAACTCATTGAAGATAAATTCTAAATGAAAATGGATAGGAAAAAAAATCATTTCAATAGCAGCAGCTTACCGTTTTGATTTAATCGAAATGCGCTTTCTGATAATTTGATTCCAGTGATAACTATAAATTTTTGACGGTATCAATCCATTGCTGTAACATTCTACCTAAAGTTTATTATTATTATTGCGCATGCAGACACCTACATATCAATGCAAATACAGACAGACATACAAAAAACTTCACATTAAGATCACATATACCATCCAAATAATATTGAAAGTCATACTGCTACTTAAATAGAATCACTTATTAAACAACAAAAGAGTTCTTTTAATTGCCTAAAAATATTTATGATTATACTAAAATCATCTGAAATGATTTTCTAAATCTCTCAGCATCTAACGTTCTAGTGATTAGGAAAAGTACGATGAATTAAAGTGAACAATCCTAAAAGCCCAGATGCGAGCATTTGACAAAAAAAAGTTCATCAAATAGATTTCCTAAGGTTATAAAGGAAATAGAGGACATGTATAATAACATTTTTTTCGTTCACCTCAACAAATTCCTTTTCAATCATTGTGCCTTTAACGGGATCAACATCCATCCAATCGTTATATTTTACATAAAAATCGGAAACATTCGTATTGTGTTCGAATGTTCGACAACGACATTTCACCTTTTTACGATATTCATTGAGCACCTGTAAATTAGTTTTTTTTCAGCTTTCATAAGTAATAAAAATGTTACATCAACGATGACATGATATCATAACAGTGAGCAAAAAAAACGACTTTCTTGTAATCCATGATTTTGCGCTAATTTTTGTAATCCATGGTTTTGCGCTAATTTGGAGCATGAGGATAGACTTTCAGGAAACACTAATATATCGACTTCGAATACGACTTTAAAATATACATTGAATCGTGTTTACTATCAGCCTGCGTAGGAGTTTCTATTCAGAAAGAGACTGATGTTGGAAAAGGCGAATTACTGACTCAATAGAAGTCCCACAATTTGAAGTTAAAAGGAATTCTTCCACAGGAGAATCCGGATTTTTCAGCGAAAATAATGAAAGCAACGCAACAGATGGGTAATCTCCTTAGTCAGCAAACGTGACGGAGAGGAATGGAAGGCATGAATTAGGAAGGAATGACCATTAAATTGCAACAACACAGGATTGATTCAATATAGGGTAGAAAAAAGTCACCATTAGTAAACCATCACGAAGAATTGTGACACTGCTTTGTAAAGCTTTGCATTTAAGCGGTTTCGGTTTTGCGTAATACTTAACGATCGTTTCATCCCATGGATCCAATTCCGGAATATTACAATTATTCGATGATGAACCATTTCTTTCTACCAAATACTGAAAATATTTTCCGGATTCATTTCCGGGATCCTATCAAATGCAAGTTTAAAGAATAAAAAAATCGCTTTAAAATATTATAACGGAGAGTATTTAGGAAACAAAATAAAAAATTGAGGATAAAATCAAAATGTCGTAAGAGAATTCGAAAAAAATATGATTTTAATTTTATTCTTTCATTTCCCAAATTTCATTCGACTATTTCGAAAATCCTGAAAAAAAAACCTCCTGCTCAACTTTGGAATCAAAAAATTTTCACACTGTCATAAAATACAAATTAGAAATTCCACTATGATGAATCGGCGCCTATAATTACCTCCTAGCTATTATGAAAAAATTGATTTTTTTCCATGAGAAAATTGGTAACGGAGCATAACCATTAAAAATTCGAAAAAAGTTTGAAACAAGAAAAATGATATTTTAGTGGAATTGCCACGGAAAATCCTAACTTATTTATTTAATTTTGAATCATTTCTTTTGCTTGGTAGTATGAAGGCTTACCTGATAATGAAGAAATTCTATAGGTAAATTTTTTTCATCGATAAGCAAACTGCGTTCGTAATAAATACCAGTGATAAATAACAATAATAATATGAGAAAAATAAAGCGCCGTCGATTGGTAAGATTTTTCGACAAAGCGCCGGTAGTTAGCTGAAGCCATTTCCTTTGTATCATTCCGATGCGACACAGGCACAACATCCACTGAAATAGAATTGAGGCGAATACCTCAAAAACTCTAAATATTAACTTCTTAATAGGGTTAATCACATCGCATATATAGAATTTAAATACACGATTCGCATAATTAATTTTTCTTGCACTATTGAATAGGCGTTGCTGAAAATTTCAACGATTTTTTTACTGACATTAAGAAAAATATAAAATACATAAGTTAAAAATTTTTCAAGCTTTTGAAATTACAATAATGTAAAAAATTTTAAAAAAAAGCATGAAACTCCCAAAAGAAATGATCAACGAGATTTATTCAATCAAATATATGCGCAAAATTTTCTTTCGAAAATATTCTAATCTCCTGGAAATTATTCATATTAGAAACATGAAAAGAAAAAAAATTCCAAGGAATGCAACAAGAAGCGCATAGTCGGTAGCAAATTATGCACGAATGATCAGAAGTTGCGCCTACGAAAATGCCGACGACGTCATCGGAATTATTACACAAAAGCAACGCGATAATTTTAATATGCACTCCTTTTTCCACAAATATTCTCTCAACGTTGCGACCTATCGAATCCTATTTTCGGGTGAAATTAATTTTTTACTTTTTATTTTAACAGTTGCAACTTGTTAGACATATACTACTAATCTTGTGATGTACAACGGAAGCGTCTGATGTTAAATAATCGAATAATTAAATAATCAATGAATTAAATACTGAAATACTGAAATACTCAAATAACCAAGAATCAGTTCTCTCGCTCTCGAAATGATCGAACGATAAAGCGTATTAAAAACAAACAACTCACAAAGAATGGCAATGCAACTGTATTTGGGAAAATATTATAAGTTAATGCCAGTACGCTTTATTGTTAAAGTTTCATCTTCAAGAGGAACATTTCGTTTGTTATTGACAGCCATTATACTACGAAACAAATAAATCAAAATTTTTTACATAGTGAATCAACACCTGCATTCGCTGATCGCACAACAAAACCAAACAGCTGTCTATAAGCTAAATCACTACATTGATGAAGAGAAATTTCGTGTTTTCTACGCGCACTACTCACAGCACAATTCTCTTTTGCTTTCGCAATTCACTAGAGTTGTTTGAGAGAGGAGATTCACCCTTATGTGCATATGAACAAAGAAAGATCTATATGAAAAATGAACAAACGGTATAAGAATGAATCCTTGAAATAGACCAACATATAATCACCTTTCCTGCCTCTTGCCTCCACTGCTCCCCGCCCCCCCGCCCACCCTTTACCTCCCCCTCCGCCTCAACCCCTCCCCTCCCCTTCAGCCTCTTTCTTGAAATCTTCAGTATTAAGGGTCAACTTAATTTTGAATTTTTGGTATAATATAATAAATAAGAACAAGAAGAGGAAGGTATTTGCAAACTTTTTAAGAATTCATTACCTCTTAAAAAAGACTATTTCGTCATAAAATTTTTATCGCTAAAATATTATAACATTTTCACAACTGGAAAATTTCCAGCACTGTTTTCGTAAATATCATAATGATATTTACGCGCAACAATTCCGAACATCACTGTAAATGTTCAACCATCGAGGTGTTAAAACGCGAATGCATAAATAATGGTTACAAACGAAGCCATCAAAAAGCCATCGATTGAGATTGCAGAATGACGTGGCGATCGTACGACGATCATCAGATTCGCGTAGACTTTATCGATGAACAATTTCTCTTGTTTTCGATTGATATGAAAATGTGCTTCGTTGTTAAAATAACGAGCTCTCAGAGAGGATTAAACAATTATTAGAGTATTCTTGAAATTATTAAAGAATTCCCTAAAGTTTCAAAACGGCCTTCGTTGAAGAGGATTCACAAAAGGTGAGACGTGAAATACTCTCAACATAAGAGCCTCTTTTTGTATATTTCTGACCCGAAAATTCATAGGAAAATTGGGAGGTTTCTTGCGAAGTTCACTTTCGAACTGAAACGATAAAAAGATGCACGAAGATGTTGTTAAATAAAAGCAACTGAAATTTAAAAAAAAATTAGCGAAAATAATGATCAGTTCGGGGATATGTGGGGAATGTAGGGAAGGAAGGCTTGGGTTGAGCAGCAGAGGAAGGGTTGCTGGTGGAACGCCGACGAGAGACCGACGAAGAACGTATAGTGAGACAAAAGCGTTGCTTATACAGCGATAATAAAGTGCATAATATAATCGAAACTAAAGCGACAACAATGTTTCATTTAACCTGGGTGTGCAATATAGTCACAACAGGGACAGAAGAAGTGCTTTCATTGATAGCAAGCGCGATAGGTTTCGCAAAAGGCGCACACATTGGTATCAGTATTCCATTTCATCTCTTTTCCTGGAATTAAACATTTCTTTGAATCAGATTACTAACAATAGCAGTATACAAGCTTTAGCAATCGTTTAGGCCATGATTACAATGGCACCGGCATCACGATGTTCAAAAGTAAACAATTTGAAGGTGAATCACGGAATTGGTTCGCGATTGCGATAGGGTACTTGAATCACATAACCAACCAAAATAGTTCAAAGTACAAATATTCGGGCAATCATAGGCAAATAATGTGTCACAACGATCGCCAGGAAAAATTTTCTACACAAAAGGCCCACCATAGAAACAAACATTCCACTCACTCTAACCTCATTCCTTAGCTAATGAAAGAATGAGCACGTAAACTGTTTATCAACAATTATTACAGAATTTCTGATAATTATTACAGAATTCCTTAAAGTTTAAAATGGCGTTCGATAAAAAGGATTCACAAAATATGAGTCACGAAGTACTCTCAACATAAGAGCCCCTTCTGCATATTTTTGAAACGAAAATTTACAGGAAAATTGGGAGCTTTCATGTGAAGCTTATTTTCAAACTGTAATGATAAAAAGGTGCCTGAAAATATCGCTACTTAAGGGTATCCGAAATATTAAAAAATTACCTAAAATAATGATTAGCCGGGGGATCCTTGAATTAACATAACCAAACAAAATACTCGAAAGAACCAACATCAAGGCAATC
>QEWY01000728.1:269823-295582 GCA_006503575.1 Baylisascaris schroederi | reverse complement strand
CCCCCCCCCCCCTCAAAATTTGCCAACTTTCAAAACTCACTGAATATGGTAGAAATAATTTTTGCTGCAAAAATTTTGTTCCATTTATTTGAATATTTGAAAATTTCTTCAAAAATAAGCTTAACGTTAGCCAAAATTATTCCTTACCTTTCGAACAATGTATATAGCAGTAATATGCAAATTGTCCATTGTTTCATCGTGAATGCAGAATGTTTCAGATGATTTCCACCAAATCATAAAAGAATTTACAATTCACATCCGTCACAACTCAATGATCCATCAATAAAACCTTGAAATTTTGCATTTAATAGCTCATATTAACTGTACAATTATTGCATATAGGCATAAAATCAATGAAAAATCAAAATGCATTGACGCGAATATTTGCTCCTAAATGATGAGTGTTAAAAAAAATAGGTGAAATAATACGTGAAACAACTACTTATTTTCTAACTTTCTTATTTGCAATCTTATTGCAAAGCATTTGCAATATTTGAAACTAAAATATTATTCGCAAATATTTGCAATCTTATGAATTTTGCAACAATTTTGCGACTTATTTTGCAAAGAAAAAAAAACTGCATCCATATTTTCCAGCTGACATCTTCAGTAGTTAGCAAGATTGCAAAATCTTGATAATTAAGTAGTTTTGCATGACGTATTGCAATTAAAGCCCTACTTTATTAGCGTAAGAATGAATATTAGCATTTCAGGAATGTCAACATTCAAACTACTAAGCATTCCATAATTGTGACAGTTTATCACTTATTGATAATCCAAATGTTATATATTTTAAGAGAGTTATAGAAAGCATTAAAGTAAGAAGTTAGATAATAATCATCGACATTTATATTCGTAATTTTATACTCCCCAAACGAAATGAGAGAATTGCCATAAACAGACATAACGCTTTAAAAAAAAATAAAACCCTTTGATGGACGCATGAGTGAAAACTGCCTTCACAGGTGCGCAAATAATTTGCGATAGATTAGTGAGATAGTGAACAACGAATCTCAAAAGAGCGCTTTGTTTCATATAATAGTTGCAAACGTTGGACTAATTTGCAATGCAAATCTATCAATTTTATATAAATGCTTGTTTGCAATTCCATGGTTGAAATTTGCAATATTCTCTGAATGCAAAATTTTTTCATGCAATAGAATCCTGAATTAAATCTGAAATGTCTACTGTGGACTCTGTAGCAGAGAAATTGTGATACATAACTGACACGATGATCGAAATTTACAACCAGCTGGTTGATTCTTCAGATGGTTCATACTTTAGTGATCGCTCAAATTACATCGATGATCTAGTGCAGCTTCAATCAAACGTAAACCGAAATGGTATTGAATAACTGAAAAAAGGAGGACAGCCAAGACGGTCCTTTTCCAGTGGTCTCCTTTTCAGCTTGGTTGCCCTCAACAACGTAGTTCAATTCACCTTTAATCGCGTTCCTAGAAATAACAATATAATCGAGGTTTGCATCATGAAAATATGGAAAGCTCAATGAAAAAAAAAATAACTCTCTGAATATTAGAGTTTATTTGAGAGGTTATATTTATAGGACAATTCAAATATTAAGAAGAAAAAAAAAATTTTAAGCGAGAATATATCGCTTGATAAATATTAAAATGATAGAAGTTTCTTACAAGGGGATTGCTTCTCAACGAGGATGCTAATTGAATAATACAATGAAGCGAACGTTGCTCTTGTTTGGTCTTTGCGATGCCATTATGTTAACAATTGCAACGATTTAATTGCAATGCTTAAAATGTTGTGTATTTTATGCGTCATGAAACGGAATAAAGACGATCGCTTAGAGGATTATCAATACTAAAGTATATCAATAATTCGATCGATAAATATTGAATTTTATTGATTTTTATTTCAATATCGTGATATTGGAAAATAAACAATGATAGATGAGTGTAAAGAGTAAGAAGAAATAAAACGTTCGCAAAAAATATGATTAAAGAGAATATATATCTAATATATAAGAGCGCTAAATAATGTGTGTGTCGAAATATGACAAGTTGATTCCAGACCAAATAGATTTCTAATTAATAACTGTTCGATGAACTGGTAAGTACTCGGATACACAAACATACAAATAGACATTCAGACACTTATGTGTATACACAAATACAAACACATACAGACACACACACAGACAGACACAGACACACACACGCAGACAGACACAGACACACACACAGACAGACATACATACATAAATTCACGCACACATACATACACACACACACACACACACATAATATAAAACATAGGCACTATTTTTCTCTGCCAATCGAGTGACTTTTTCCGCTAAAAAATTTCTTTAAAATACATACTGACATAATGTTGAAATGTCATTCATTAGCCGAAAATAATACAGACAAAACATTAGAACATCGCGAATATTGGTATCAATATGATGTATTAACACAAAAAAACGGCTACAAACTTTTGCTATCGGCAAATGCTTGTCGAAAGTTGATTCTATGCGATCTCTTAATAAGAATATATAAATTTTGAGAAAAAACAACAACAACAATCAAGAATTAACGATATTCAATTTTGTATTTTCTCTAAACAAATATTTTAATTAATATTCTAATTTCGTAAAATGAAAAGAAAAATTTCATAAAAATCGAACAACTTTCTCAAATTGTTGCAATAAAAATTTTCTCCCTAAAAAATTGAACGCCAAGAAAGTTTAGTTATTAGCGTTAAAGAAATTTTTCAAAATATTTTTAAAATATTTGCAACCGAAATATATGTTGAGTGAAAATATGAAATGAGAAGAAATAACGTACAACAACGCATACTGCAGTTCATTAACAAATTCTGATGCGTTCGAGGGAGTAATACAAATACAAGTATCTATCTCATCGTTTGTGAACGAAAGGGGTTGTCACTAAGCAAAACGAATGTTGTTGTTACTGTCAGCTTGAATTGCATAGAGCAATAGCCAATTTGTGTTGATCGTTGTAAAAAAAGCTCGAATATATATCGAATATTTGATGCAATGCGAATAAATTGAAATTTACGAATCGACGAATACAGTTGCTTTCGAAGATGCTCAAATACATGAACGTGGAGCTAACATATGACTCTATTACCCATTAAATCTACTGGATATTTCGTAAATGTTAGCATTTATGGATTTCATATTCAAGATTAGTTGAAGATAATTTGTAGAAACCAGATCAAAATTTTCGCTCTCGAATAATTTTTGTAGAGCATACTCGAGAACCCTCCGTTTCGATCTACACGACTAAGAATGCCCCTACTAATGTGCTCATTTTATTCCACTATAATTTCTTCATATTGTACCAACACACAACTATTATCAGCACTATAATCTCATCAAATCTTATGGGAGTGATGACAATTTCTTCTTTATCGTTCCATTTCTTTCATATTTTCTTCATTATTTTTGCGACAATTTGATGATGTGACATTAAAATCACTAGATATATATCATGATATCCGAGATAGTGCTTCTCTCTAATATTTAATTATCTCGAATTGATTCTCGCTCAAGTTTTTTTTTTCTTCTTAATTTTCTACAGATAATGAACATTGATTGTTTTTATTTTCGCATTCTTGTTCCTCCCTTTCTCAAAGATTTCACACCGTTTCATCGTAAAATTTGCCTTTCGGAAGCATCTGTTTTTTAAATAATCTCAACGATTAACCAACATTAATAGGAAGCAGCAAATCGACGAGCACTAAATAGGACATAATATTCAAATATCCTTATGTAAACATTAAACTAATATTGAAAATTATCCACTCAAAAAATTGTAATATAATCGACACAAATTATATCGTTAAACTAGAAATGATTGTAGTATGAATTGAATGATTAGTGCTTTTAGAATAGAACGTTGTTAGATACACAATTGCAATCAACGTTCTATTTAATGACACGTGGAAAGCAAACACACATACAAACACACACACACATATCACACACTTATACACAAGTGCTGAAATAATAGGGTACATCGATGGTTTATTGACGTTTGATAGAGAACTCCATTTGATTTGCATCTCATATTCGATATGGCAATGATTAGAATTGATCGAAACAGATACGATCTATACTGAGATTAGATTAGAATGAAGGATTTATAATCTATAAATTACAAATTAAAGAAAGAAATTACACGGGGATTGCTAATAATAATATTAACTTAGATTAATGGGATTGTAATGAGACTTAAAGAAAATCTATTATACACGATTTATATAGAATAGATTAAAATTAAATATGAATGATTGTTGCTTTATTATTTATTAAATATTGCCGAAAATAAATGATAAAATTGTTGAAGTTATTTAAGCACAACAAAAAAAAAACAGCACAATTATATAGGCAATTATCACGGCTCTTAGCTATCAATGTTATCAAAATTTTTCTACTATCCACAACAAGCCACTAATCACTAACGATACACCGCTAAAAAGTGCCTCGATGGCAAAGAATGGATATCAATGTTTGTTTTACTGAAAGCTAGCAAATATGAACGAAAAAAAACCACAAAAATACAAACAAATACAGAATATATATATATATATATATATATATATATATATATATATATATATATATATATATATATATATATATGACGTATAAGTGAGTAGACCCGCTTGACGCAAAACACAAAAGGTCTATGAAAAATACTCTTATGGAATATTTTGTGCGTTCTATTCGTCGGATTAAATGCCACGCATCAAGGATTATTGAATAACTGTTGACTGTCTAGTTGTTTGCTTGTTTCATTGCCGTTGATGTGATCATCTTCACTATCCCCCCCACCTTTTCTCCTTTCTCATTAATCCATCTCCATCCTCACTATATTTGTTGTCGTCATATCCAAACTTGCAAAAACATGACAAAGAATATTGGAATAAAAAAATGAATTAATATTACTATTTTGATTTAATACAATTGAGTTGAGGTGATCGAATCCGGTTCGACACGTTCTCGGAAGCCTTCATCGTTGATCGTTGTTGTCGTATTCTTTTGTATCCTCATTCGCAACACAAAATATGCACATAACAATGCGATACCGATTGTGAAAAGCTGCAATCACAACCAATGAGTACAATTAAGCGAAAATAACTGATATCGCCATATACAGATTCGAGTAACGATAGCTTTGCAATTGGCTTCATCTGTAAAATATTCTCCTTGGGATCATACCAGGCAACAAAATATGGCATAGGTTCATTTTCACTTATTTCAATCAACTGCTTTCTTAGAAGTAAATTTTAGAAGGTCTGTCGATGTTAGCATAAACAAAGAAATTATCGGTTTGTATTTTTATGGTGTTGAATTTATGGATCGTATTAAAATAGTTTCATCTTATAGGTTTTGAGAGTAGAACACAGCGAAAAAATGGATGAGTCTTGGATGGGTAGTAGAAAGCTTGATGCAATTTGGGAGTTAAACATCTGTTGCGTCAACTTGCTTAGAAACGGGTTCGTGACAGCCGTAAAAAATGGGATAATCATATAGCTTTGCATCACCATCATTAAAATCCCAAAGCTTTCCACCATCTCCTATGGAAGGTACGAATAGTTGAGCCGAAAAAATTAAGTCTGCGAATTTCCATTCCCTTTTACCAGCGTCTTAAATAATGCATCACTTGCCAAATTTTTAAATAAGCTTGCGAACTTCGCCGACTTCCTTTCGCATAAATTATTCGGCATGCTTGACGCTTATGTTTCGACCTCCACTTTCTATGGACCATATTGATAGATTATTAGGTAAAAATTCTGCTTTAAACCTTTATTGCATAATTTACTTGAATTATGTATGTAATTTCGAGAAACAGAAGAAGCTATTAGGGAAATCAAGTGTAATACGCCTCAATAGAAACTTTATTTTGAGAGTAAAATCTCACTTAGGAAATTGTTCAGTACACTCAAGACTGAAGTTGAATGATGAAAATATCAAAGAGTGCGTAGATCCGTTTCTAAAAATCCATTTTATTATTGGTACTTGGTTTGAAAAAAAGGGTACAACAATAGAAAGATGAGGCTATGTTTTAATTCACAGCCTAATTTTATCAGAAACGATTACAACAGTAAAAAGGTAATCAAACGACCATCAATACTTAAGATTGCCCTAAAACTATGGTCAATACACTTAAGAATGCAATTCGATGACAAAGCAACGGAAAAAATATGGAGGTAACGTAGATTTAAAAAAAAAAGAAAAAAAGAAGAGAAAACCAAGTGAAAACAGTGAAATCTTCACTATATAAAATAAAATAGGAAAATAATAATAGTCGAATAAAACAAACAACCTAGTTAGGAAAACGAGTTAGAGAACCAAAAATTAAAACCTAAAATTTGCATCGTTTACGAATATCAACTGATAGCTTATCTTATCAAAATTTGCAAGTTTAACGAAACAAAATAATAGCTATATTGAGAAATAAATAACCAAGCTAAGCCTAATGTTGTTGCAATGAAATAAACAAACAAAAAAAAAATAACCATTATATTTAGATATAATTTTAAATAATAAAAAAAAAAAAAGAAGGCGGATAAGGAAAGACGACGAGATCATCAAACTTTCGAGAGGCAGAGATAAGCAGGCGGAACCCAGCAAGATTAGATATTAATCAATGTCGACATATTCGATGATAAGTATGAAGGGAGGAAAGTGCAAAAAAAAACGAATAAATATTTCATAACAGCAGTCATTATAACGGATATCTTTAATGTATGAAATATTCGGTCACATCTATTAAATTTATTCGACTTACAACGTTTAAGATTAGCACTGATAAAGATAAGAAGCTATAACTTTGCTTATCAATGACTGTGATAGCAATCTGATTCCATTAAACATCAATAAGCATCTGAAGTGATCTATATGCTGCCCCCTCATCCTTTCTTATTCACTCTCCTTCAAACTTATCAACACAGCGAACAAGTTGTTGAACGAGACTGACATTAAGGTATAGCAACAACAGCATCCATCGTAATATTCGATTGTTCGCCATTACTCCTCGATGACTTTGTTGACCTCACTCGCATCGTTGTCCACCTTCTCCATTTTTTCTTCTTGAAGATCATCTGAACCACACTTCACGTCATCGTATTCTTCCGCCTGAAATTCGAACTCATTAACCGACCGTTGAATAAATTAACGAACAACACTTCATAAGGTGAAATTGAATAGAACATAATGGAAGAGGCATACATATCAAACCCTGGATGTCAAAGTTCATAGAAAAAAACCTGGATAAGGCCATGTGCCATACCTACTCCGTCTCTCTCAAGAAAGCCCCTCTGTAAATAGTTCTATCCCTTTCTCTTCCTCCCTTTCAGTGATAAACTCTACATATCGATGTAATAATGAATGTGACAATAAAACGTTTACAAATACAATGCAAAATGCAGAAGCATTAATTCAGAAAAGAAATTCCTGGACTTACATTGCCGCTGTGCTCCATTTTTATGTGGGAATCAATTTTCTCCTCATCATCACTGCTATCCAAATTAATGAAGTCATCTTCGGAGTTCTCTTCATCCTCGATCGAACCTTCCTCACTCTCAGAGACGCAAACCTCTGTCACTTCATCTTCATCGTCGGACGCCGTATCATCCTCTCCACTCGCTGTCGACACATCGTCGCCATCCTTTGCCGAAACTGCCAATGAACCATCCTCAACTGCTCGAGCCATCTCCTGAAACTATCTTATATCCCTTATATGCCACAAAACACTGCCATTTTCCTGTTATCCTCTCCAACTGCCCCATTGACTTGCAACGGAAGTTAGCTAAAGCACCCAAAAACGCACAAGATTATATTGAAACGTTTAGTATTCCTTAAACTTTGCCCTTATTTTTAATGCAACCAAAATCTACCTTCATTCTTTTCTTCCTCCTTTTATTCCAAGTGAGCACCGTGTAAATCAATTTTGTGATAGTAACTTGTAGAAAAAAAAAACTAGAAAAGAAAAATCTCTATAAAAAACGAACCATCATAGCAATTTCATAAGAGCATCTGATACCATGTGAGGTGCTCGGTCCATCATCTGGCTCCTCCTCTAAGGGCAACGAACCGCCGTTGTTATGATCTAAAACATAGTGATGTAAATATCAAAGAAACACTGCTTAAATGCACACAACTCATCTAAAATCGTATATCTTGAAGCAAAGTGACCAATGTCCACTATAGGCTAAAAATTCCAATTTTCGAATTCTATGACGTCAAGTCTTCGAGCTACCAATTCATTTCATTAAATCGACTCAGTAATGCAGCAAAATAAATACATGTCTAGAAAAAGAAAAATGCAAAAAATAAAGCGTAAACACCTAACTAAGCAAATATATTTAAAAATTACTATTTGGAAAATTTTCAAGAGCTAATAGAGCAAATCGAAGATGGAACTCCAAAAGAGATTTTCAACTTAATCACCGAAGATATGAAAAAAAAAAAAATTGGTAATCGTCTAAATCCCCAAGAAAAAAAAAACATACTCCATTCTTTATAGTCATCAAGATTTTCACGCACTTGTTGCATAATAAAATCCTTTTCCTGTTGCCAAATACCATCATATTTATTGATCAAAAATTGTCCTGAAAAGTTGTAATATATGAAAGGCGAATACAACGTGCTGATTAGATCTCGATTAAAGAAACATGAATTCAAGCACATAGCAATGAACTAATACAAAAGCACAAATATTTATGCCTAAGTTAGATATCAAAAACAGCTGAAATAATAATCCCCCCTGTCGAATTCCTAGTTCCTAACATAACAGCCAATATTTTCAAAGCTTCAAAATGTAAATATCCTCACTCATTTCTTCCTCGTCCTCTGGGCAATCTGTAAGCTTTCCTTCTTGACGGAGTTGCTCGACCATTTCTTTCAGTTCGTCGATTGTCAAATAACTGAAATGGGAAGGATATAGAAAGTTAATAGTGCAGAAAAGGATTTTATTCTAAATATGTTCATATCACCATTATCAATACAAAATATCATCACGTTGATAACACAATCTACTGCTGTAATTGCAACTAATACTGCATCTTGTCTTTCGCAAATCATAAAAATACAGCGCTTACCTTTTTCCTCCACAATGAAGTTTAAAGCCTTTAGTACCATCGATGCGTTGATTGATATGATTCGTTACCGCTTCGTCAAGGAAGTGATTGCCAGTCTTTGTAATATTGAGAACTGCTGGCTCTTCCAACTTCCTAATAAATTAAGTGAATATAAACTTCTCTAACTCTATCAGCCCAAATGACTGACTGTTGACTATATAGATATTTACAAAACAGTCGATAAAATGCCTAATGAAACATATCATCATTCAACACTCTTATTTAGATCTGCAATTAATTGACTATTAATTCATATATGCAAATTTATTCCACTTTTTCATCACTGACAATCTAAAATGAGGTGATAATTAATGAATCTGGAAATAGGTTTGGAAGGTCATAGTATTGCAAGTGCTAAATTTTCTCCTCCATACTCTCTCCTCTCCAAACTTCACTCCTTTCGCAGTTCAATCTTTATAATATTGCTGTCTAATTCGAGGCAATGCTTATAGTTTCTTTAATTATTAAGATCACTTAAATAACCTTTTTAATCCTCATAACTACTAATATAACCACCTTCTCAAGTACCACAATTACTTTAATATTTTGTAGAGAAAATCATCACTTACAATTTTTGTCCACTGCTATCAACGATTCGTCCTTTGCGGATCAAATATTCATGCAATCGCAGAGCACGTTTCGTTAATCTGCATAGCTTTTCCTCTTGTCTTTTCTCTTCAGCCTCGTTGTATTCGTCACCTATGGGTATTTCGCGATTCGAGAGTTTGTTTACCTCATGCATCACCTTCTATAAGCAACATTCTTCATCACATTCTAAAGTATACAATTTTTCTTGAATATATATATTTTTAAATTGAACCTCTTTGTTGAAAATGTTTTGTCGTTAAAAACATCAGAAATTTATGTGTGTTATTTTTATAATATTGCAGAGTTATATATACTGCTAACATTCTTTACTTTAATCCTCTATTAAATATTAAGGCAATATTTGCATATGCACCTGAATTAGGTCATTTTTGAAGATCCTGTTCACCCTCCCCCCCCANTTTTGTTGCCTTATTAGCCATTCCTTTTGTCTCTTGACGTTTCGGTTGCATTTCTCGGTGGATTTTTCAATGAGATGACTGAAATTTAAAAAAAAAAAAAATTTTTTTTTTTGTTACTAATTATATATTTATAAAAGTGACATCGAATGATAACGACATATGATTATGGATTATGGATAAATTATGGATAAATTGATTAAAATAGCATAAACATAATATTGCATCGATGAAAAAACAATTGCAATGAACGCCGTTGACTTCAACTAACGGTGAAATTTATTCCTATAATATTTAAATATAAACTTCCAGCATAAATAAGAACATGGATTTTATTGAAGAGCATCTGCAAATTTTGAGACATACCTTCCTAATCTGATTTGATATCTATGGGCTAAAAGAGGTCTCCATATCCGTCGTAAGCAAGCATAACGCATGATCACAGAAATGTGTTGAAACTAGCTCCAGTGAGGGGGGAATTTTTATGAAAACCAAAACAAACGGGTAACGTTCAACTTAATTCTATATACCTCATAGAGAGTCCGGTTTTGCACCGTCTCCGGTAGCCTCCTAGACCGGATTCAATCCACACCCTATTTGCTTTCTTATTTAGATTGATAATAAAAAGCTATTTATATACGGAAATGCAAATTGAATTAAACAACATCTACACATTAAACAATCTCCATTGATGTAGACAAGATTTCTGTACCTGATCCGGAAGTGGATGACTTCCGGATTTCAAATACATTGAAGTATAAACACAGGTTTTATACCAAATGAGTTATACCTATTAAACTTGCTAACCATTCATCATTTGTGGGCGAAGAATAACAAACAAAGATTCAATCCATGAGACTAAACCACTCGAAGATTTCAATATGGCAATAATGATGCAAATCAACGCCGGTTCGTTAGCACATTTAAATGCAACGACATCAACAAAAAAAAAAGATTTATTCAAATTTCCTATATATTGAGAAAATCTGACATGACACCACTGCTGAATATGCAAATTTTTTGCTTAGACTATAGTAACTTGCTTCTCCCTTATGTGATAAAAATTCCACCCTGTACTAACAAATGCTACCTTGCACTAAGAAGTATTTGACCAATTTTATTATACCATAGTAATATTTCTTTCCACCTTTTTCATTTACCCTTAGCTTTACTTTGCGCTACAATCCTTCCCCCTCTCCCTCTCACTGATCCCTCGAAGAGCAACACAAAGTCCACATGCCTTAGCGAGAAAATATGGGTGTCCAATTTGGCCGTCGACTCAAAACAGCTGACAAAGTTTAAGCACAGTTTTGATCGGCAGTTAGTACCACTTTCCGCCATCACCTCATTTCAGAGGTCGTCCTCTTCGAAGAAATGGTGGCGAGTTTTGGCTATTGAATTTAGCGAAGAATAACCCCTTCTTCTTCCTCATGATTATAGAATTGTGTGGTACCCTCACTAATGTTTTAACTCCAATTTCATACCACCTATACTTCCCATCTAATACATATTCTGGGCAAGTTTTTATACACAAATGTTGGCTTATAAGGTGATACAACAAGAAAGCGCTACTTAAAGTTCATTAAAGCCGTCGCTTGCTTCAAGAGTGAAACTTTAGAATTTTGAAGCTTTTTGCATGTTACAACATTTTTTTGAATCCATTACCATCGGGTGTGGTATTTTTCGTACCGTACATTTACTTCTCAAGTATATTAGAGTATAGGTATCACCATATTCGTATTCAACGATGGAAATTCTCTCGAATCGTTATTTAAAAATAACAACGAAAAAAAAAAACGAATCGAATTTATTGAACAACAATAAACAAAACAATAATGCAAAAATATAATTATTATACAATAATAAATAAGTGAATATCGAAATATCTAATTATAGCTTTATTCAAATATGTGAAACGATTGCTATAACCTATTCGATCGTTGATTGCCGATTCACGACGTATCACCATCCCATCTCGATTGTGCAGATATAATTGCGAAGATAGAAAAATAAAAGGAAAAAAGCTATAAAAATAAGCTAAACATAAAAGTCGAACATAATTATATATATATGTATAAGATGAAAGCAATGAAATATGCAATCGGTAAACAATAACTTGCGGCGCTGACACCAGGTCCACTCCATAATACAGTTTGCAATTGTACAGATGTGCATACATTCGCTATTGGAATGAAACCTGTTTGACAGACACATTTGAATGATCCTTTCGTATTGATACATGCTTCATTTTCTGTAATTAATTTATTCAATATATCTTGCACCTTTTATTCACTTTTTTCCACGTTTTTTCACATTTTTTTCACGTTTTTTTCACATTTTTTAAAATATCTTTCATGAAGGGTTCTGTCGTATTCTACAAAACACTTTTCTACGCCATGTCCAGTCCCCTCCTAGACAACTTCTATTCTCTCCTGAATTATTACCCTTTGGAACGGGAACAAAATAAGGCAAGTGCAACGGGAATTTTACAGGTGTGCGTCAACATTCAGTGAATTCAACAAATAGAGAACCTGAGAATGCATAACTTTTCATAGATCCTAATACGAAAACCTATCTGATTATATATATATGTATATATATGGAGACAGGCATCAAGCACAGTGTTACTTTAGAATCCAGAATCCACTGACTGCTGAGTCTCTTGTTGCGACTATGCTGATCACAATACTTGATTTCAAAGAATTGGACCAAACGACTGCTAACAAGTCAATGCTGTAATTGATATATTAGTGCAGTATTTTTTTTCGAAGAGTTGAGCTGCAGAGAACAATCATATGAAAATTAAGCTTCAGAATGAAACCATGACAACGATATCTTACGAATTTCCACAACATTTTATATCGATTTGGGCTGGAGATTATGTCTCATCGAATGGATACGAATAAGAAATTCGGTTAAATTCAATTTCCCTGTAATGGAGACTGAGTCGTTTCTCATTTTCACCTTTTCAGTTTCAAGAAATAAGTTCTACATCAGTATCATAAAGAAATCGCCTAAAATCTACCACAAAACCTCGACGGCAAGCTCGGAGAATATTCTCCGAGAAACGAATCTTTGGTAGATGATTGATGAATCCAACATATGCGGTGGTTGGTTGTGAAATCCATAAACGATATAAACGTGCATAGAAAGCCAATTTGCCTAATATGCCAATATATTTCACTCTTAAATGTGCCGGCATCAATTTGATTTCACTAAAATGATTTCATCTCATTTTCAATATTAGAGAAATTGATAGGCGAATAAGCTTAATAAGCTTAATAAACTTAATAAACTTACTAAACTTAATAAACTTAATAAGGTTGATAAGCGAATAATCTAAATAAAAATGAGCGTGAATTCTACTGATTCATTCAGAGAGCATAAGACTTTTTCGACAGATTGAAATGGTTTGTTGTGAGTCAAACGTGGAGACGTATCTTGCTTGACTTTCTTCGATGTAGCATCGAATGAGGTTGCTTATTCAAAGCTAGAGCATCGGCAAGTTTTTATCGTATGCTCGAGCAATTTTTGATAGTTTTATGCGTCTCGAACAGAAATTCTGTATCTACAAAGCAAAGTTTGTTTCCAATGCAGGATCTGGATGTTAAAAAAAATTCATTGAATATGAGGCGATATTATATAAGGCTATAAACCGTTACAGTGTTCTACCGTACGTTCTACTGTACCTAACAGGTTAGCTTAAGGTTCGAAATATCCACCAATCACTGATTCATTCTCTCTTCCACTATGCCTAATTTTTAGTGCAAAGTACTTTTAGATCAATCGTATAATTATGTGGACCACTTAGCTCATTCTAAATTTGATTCACTAACTTCTAGATTATTACCGTAGCCGCAATTACAGTGTTGAGCTTTCGGCTATAAGAGCAAACTGTAGAATACCGATTTCACACTTTATGCAATAAATGAAAAACATATGTTTCCTTGTCTATCTGCCTTTCATAATGAGACATTAGATGAATAAAGAATAATAAATAAATAAAAATTGTTTTCGTCGTTTTTTTTCTGTTATTCAAATGTGATGGAATGCGAAAGTTTTACAGAAAATTTAAAGGTAGATCACCGCTTACCCATTCATAGAAGACGCCAATGTCGGATTGAGCACCTCAACGGTTATTTCATCGTCGCTTGCTGCTAACACAATGGATGCATCACTTACGAGCAGCAAAAGCAAAGAAAGTTGCAACTTCATCCAGCCGATTTTGAATGATCACCTCGAAGAAACTGAACGAGGGCTTTGAAAAAATAGCTAAATAAATGCAATTTTTTTGTTTGCGAGAATGAAATTTAATTATGCAATAGTTGACGCAATTTGCATACTATGGAAATTTTTTTTTTGGTGTTTTTAGTGAAAATGCATCGTCACTAGAATCGTATTTCACATTACTAATAAAAATTTGAACTTAAAAAGTGCTGAAAAACTCTATATTATCCTAGACTAATATATTGTGGTAGTCTGTCGGTTATTGTAATAACAAGAGAAAGATTCTTCTTAGCTGAGGAAAGATTCAGGATGCTTGGTTATCTAGAATATTTCTATTCTTTTTGGAAGCGATATAGCGATTCTATTTGGATTTTCGATTTAAAAAATGCATCACTGCCGATAATCACCTGGTATTCAAGTACTTGTTGAGAGATTTTCCCTTATTTAACCTTTGTAAAAGTAGCACAAATATAATATTTTAACAATAAAAGCCTGAGGGCACGAGTGTAGTGATGCGGTTATATTACTTGTATATAATAACCGACAGATCTGTGTGTATCAATGTTACTGTGGTTGGGCATGTGATAACCCGATAGATCGATGTGTATCAACCTAACTGTGGTCGGGTATGTGATAACCAATAAATCTGTGTGTATCAGTCGAGGTGTGGTCGGGTGTGTTTGCATTTCTCGCCGATTTCGACATCGTTTCTTCATTTTCATCAATGGTGTTTCAACAGTGAATATTTGTTGTGAATATTATTATTTGCAAAAGTGGTTATCATTTCTGCTGTCTATCATCGAGAAACTTCGATACGAAAAAATATCTTTCTGATTTAATAAAATGAGTGGATTTTTTTTATTTTTCCAGCATGAATTCTTCATGTAGAAAAGAGTCAAATTATTGCTCGTTTGTTGTTTCTTTTTTTTTTTTNTTTATATTGATTCGATGAAGTTTTCACTTTCTTAGGTGCGGGTTGTGGAAAAAAAGGTCATTTGTAGTAGATTTGCACGAACGATTTACGATTAACATATGAGGGCATAGCCATATACTTACTGGTTCTTTATCGCCAATAAAATTTGCTTCTAAATTACGCCATTCACCGATTGGGCAAATTTCCTGAGGCTGATTACGCATTCCTGTATATCATACGTTTGCAATGTCGTAAGTGCTTGCACATGCGACAACACGGTAATGATGCTAATGAAATATGTGCTTTTTGCATTTTAGAATGTAAACGATTAGGATTGCACATTATGAAGTGTTAGGCAAATTATAGCCGCTATTTGTGTTGAAATGCATCGTGATTGAAGATTATGGATGTTTGTAATGCTAAAAAGGTTGAATAACGCGTTTTTCATGTGTTTTTTTAAACTGTAAATGCTTTAGTAGTAAAAAAATTTAAAGATTTCGAGCAATTCCTCTCAAGTGTTCTTGTTGATGTCAGAAGTGAAGAATTGGACTAATTATTGCGATGTATTTGGCGAATATGCAAAGGTATGGCAATCATTAGTTTCATCGCTTGATAAATTGTTCCCTTTTTTCTAAAAATGAATTTTCCTTATTCAACAAATTGATTTTAATTTATTAAAATATATACGACCAATAATTTACGATTGGTGTGATGCGGCCGCTGCCATGTTATTCAGTGTTTACTTTACCCTACATAAATATTGTTTTAGTCTTTTAGAAGTTACGTTTTTTAAATTTATTGTAACATTCACTCACAAGTTAGACCATCTTTATTCTATATATTTTCATTGTGGAAAGATAAAGATCTAGTATTATTGAAGAGTGTGCATCAACATAGAACGTCATTTGACGATTGTATTGAATTTATTATTGATCTTGAAAGAAAAAGGATTTCTTCGATGCAAAATTTCACTTCTGAATAGTGCCTAATTAAAATCAGATTAGTGTTCGAATTGTAACCAAAGGGAATAGAGAGGGTTCTTAGCAGTTCACTCAATTGGTTGCATCTCGTGTAGATTCCGGAGTCGCAGAGGTTCCGGAGTCGTGATCTCGAAAATTATTACGCCTAATAAAAGAAAACAAAAAAATAAAATAAAAACACTTTGGATAGCATCTCAGTGAGCGCTACCGATTAGGAATTGATTATTACGGATTTGATGGCTTCCTGGTAATATATTCATCATTCCACTCAATGATTAAGTTTTCGAGATCCTATGCCAAATTTCACGCATAAATTTCAAGTGTCTCTAATTGCTTGTAACCTCACTCAGAGGCAGGTAAAGATAAATGAAGAAAGTACGGGAAGTTAGCGTTGGAGCAAGCAATGCGTAAATAAATCCTATAACTTCAGCAATTGCAAAAATCAGAACTTAAAGGATTCAACGGTAGATGATTTCAGTGTACGCTTTCAATGGTGGCTGGATATCCATCAGCAGCATGTAATCTGATTATCGTTTTATCGGCTAGCAGTAAAAATTTGAGGAGTAGAAAAGAATTTCGTATTATTGCCGCTCTTGCATTCGCCGATTTTGTGGAAGGTAAGCAAACTTCAATAGGTTTAATCATCTTCATTGCACTCAATTTTTGTTATTTGTTTTTAAACGAACCATTTCGATCGGTTTTAATAGTTTACTAATTTGATAAATAACAATATAATAGTTGATGATTTAGTATTTACTTATTCGATGATTTGTAGTTTAATAACCAGCAATTGAGTAATTAATATTTAAGTAATAAGTAATTTAACAAGTGACGATGGAGCAAATGATTAACAAACATTTAGCATCACCGCTATTTCTCAATTGAAATAAGACAAGCATTCAGAAATGAAATGTTTCATTCAAAAGTTCTCGCCTGATGGTTCACTACTAATGAATTTTACCTCCGGATCAATGAAATCATTTTATCCACAACGAAGATATTCTCAGAAAAAAAAATCGCTATGAACTGACTGCATTCGAGTGAATTTTGAAATTGAACAAAGGAATTGAATAAATCGAAAATTGAGTAGTTTAAATTAATTTTTTATTTGTCTGTTTAGTAGATTTTATGCCACTATGAAAGCCCAAATTTATGGCAAATTTCAGAAACGGTTCCTTCGCCCAGAAATTTAAAAAAAAAATTCTTTGAGACCATAAAATCACCGTATAATCTATTTATTAATGGAAAAAAAACCTCTATGAATTTTTTTTTTCGTTTAAAAATCCCTATAAAACTAAATATTTTTATTATAGCACTAGCAACTGGTTTTGGTGGCACTCAATGCGTTATATCACATGCATTGAGTTTTCTCGAGATGAGCACATTAGAATGTATGATGCTACCCGAAATGTGGATGTGGCGATGGTCAGATTTTGCAACCGCTTTTATGCTATTAGTAACAAATATGGATCGTTTCCTTTTTTTAACAAATCCAACCAAATATATTAAATGGGGAACATTCTATTCCACATCGATGATTGTTTCGGTTGGTTTTTTTTAAAATTTCAAATTAATTTGTAGTTAATCATACGATTCGTACGGCAGATATATAGGCAGATAAATTCGTGTAACAACTATGGATGATGTCATGAGACGTTGATGCACATACTATTATTCAAATTGCATAAAATATTGATGTATTTAATCGTTGATTAAATTGTGCACATACTTTCACAATTTCTTCCGAATAGTTTTCATCGGAAATAATTGTAGATTTTGAAAAAGTTGCCTATTATCTTGCAAATAAAATCAACTTGACATCGAACTATGCAAATTCTTTTAAGCAATTTCCGAATGAAACACTCATACAAAATGAAATAAAACATGGCCATCAGGATGTGTCATGCATACCTGCTGAAAGATATCCAAAGTAATATCACTGTGTTTTTTTTGGATTTTTGAGGATTCACCTAGTGGCAAACTGGAAATTTCGGCATGGAAATCTGAATATTCCTTATCAAATTGGATGAAAAACCCCACCTGACAAATTAATTCCTCACTAAAGGAAGAGAAGGTAGTGCTTATTTATATAAAATATGCTTTCATTACCGCAATTAGCGAATTTTGTGCTTTGATATCCTAAAGAAACGGCGAAGAAAAATATGTCGTCTCCTTCATATTGGAAAACGTAACGAAAGATTTGTGGTCTTCAAAAGTGATCAACCATTTCACCTCGAGGTACTAAAACGCACACATATATACATGCACACACACACAGACACGTAGACAAATAGGCACACGGATATGTAGAAGCATAGGAACACAGGCACAGACACGAAGACATATAGACACATAGAAAGCAGACAGACAAACAAACAGAGGGACAGATAGACAGACAAACAGACGCAGACACACTGATACGCAGGCACGCACAGACGCACATACACAGGGACACAGAAAGACACAGAGACAGATACACACAGGCACACGGGCGGACACAGGCAGGCAAACAGACAGACACACAGACAGACACAGGCAGACGCACCGACGGACACAGCAGGGGCACAGACAGACACACAGACACAAACAGACACGCAGACAGACACGCAGACGGACACACGCGGACACAGACATACACACAGACAGAAACACAGACCGACAAACGGGCAGACACACAGGTAGACGTACAGACAGACACAGACAGACAAACAGGCAGACACACGGGCGGACATACAGACAGACACACAGGCAGACGTACAGACATACACATAGGCAGGCATACAGACAGACACACAAGCAGACACATCGACAGACACAGGCAGGTGCACAGACAGACACACAGACACGCAGACACACACGCAGACGGACACAAACATACACGAGGACAAAAACACAGACTGACGAACAGACAGACACACAGGCTGACGCAGGCAGACGCACAGATAGACAGCCAGACACACGGACAGACATACAGACGGAAACATGGACACACAGACACACACAGACAGACATCCAGACAGACACACAGGCAGACACAGTGGCAGCATACAGATAGACACACAGAGGCAGATGTATAGACAGGCACACAGGCAGACATACAACAGATACACAGGCAGACACACAGGCAGACATATAGACAGACACACAGGCAGACACAGGCGGACGCACAGACAGACACAGAGACAGATACACAGGCGGACACACGGACAGATATACAGACACACACAGACAGACACACACAGACAGACACACAGACAGACACAGAGGCAAACATACAGGCAGACATGCAGACAGACGCACCGACAGACACACAGACACAGACAGACACGCAGACAAACACGCAGGCGGACACACACAGACACAGACATTCACAAAGACAGAAAGACAGACCGACAAACAAACAGGTACACAGGCAGACGTACAGACAGACACACAGTGGCAGCATACAGACGGACACACAGGCGGACACGGAGGCAGGTATACAGGCAGACACACACGCAGACATACAGACAGACGCACCGACAGACACAGGCAGGCGCACAGACAGACACACAGACACAGACAGACACGCAGGCGGACACACACAGACACAGACATTCACAAATACAGAAAGACAGACCGACAAAAAACAGATACATAGGCAGACGTACAGACAGACACACAGTGGCAGCATACAGACAGACACACGGACGGACACAGAGGCAGACATGCAGACATACACACAGACACACAAACAGACACAGGCAGGCGCACCGACAGACACAGGCAGGCGCACAGACAGACAAACAGACACAAACAGATACACAGATAGACACGCAGACGGACACACGCGGACACAGACATACACAAAGACAAACATATACCGACAAACAAACGGACAAACAAGCAGATAGGCGGACGCACAGACAGACGCACGGGCGGACACACAGACAGCCGCAGAGGCAGGCGTACAGACAGACAAAGAGACAGACACGCAGGCGGACACAGAGGCAGACATACAGACAGGCACACAAACAGACACAGGCAGACGCACCGACAGACACACACAGACAGATAAACAGACAGACACAGACCGACGAACAGGAAGACACAGACAGACGAACAGGCAGACACACGGGCGGACATACAGACAGACACACAGGCAGACGTACAGACATACACATAGGCAGGCATACAGACAGACACACAAGCAGACACATCGACAGACACAGGCAGGTGCACAGACAGACACACAGACACGCAGACACACACGCAGACGGACACAAACATACACGAGGACAAAAACACAGACTGACGAACAGACAGACACACAGGCAGACGCAGGCAGACGCACAGATAGACAGCCAGACACACGGACAGACATACAGACGGAAACATGGACACACAGACACACACAGACAGACATCCAGACAGACACACAGGCAGACACAGTGGCAGCATACAGATAGACACACAGAGACAGATGTATAGACAGGCACACAGGCAGACAAGAGGGAGACATACAGACAGACACAAACAGACACAGACAGACACAGACAGGCACACAGACGGACATAGAGACGGGCACGCAGACGGACACACATATAGACACACAGACACTTGACACAGAGACATACAGACACAGACACGAGCAGGTGCACAGACAGGCACACAGCCAGACACACGGACAGATATACAGACGGAAACACAGACACGCAGACAGACACACAGACACATACAGACAGACATGCAGACAGACACACAGGCAGACACAGTGGCAGCATACAGACAAACACACAGGCAGACGCACCGACAGACACAGGCAGGCTCACAGACAGACACACGGACACACACGGACACAGACATACATGAAGACAAAAACACAGACCGACAAACAGACAGACACACAGGCAAACGCAGGCGGACGCACAGACAGACACACACACGGACACAGCCAGACACGCGGGCACACAGACAGACATACAGACAGACACAGGCAGACAACAGGCAGACACACAGGCAGACACAGTGGCAGCATACAGACAGACGCACAGACAGACACAGAGGCAGATATATAGACAGGCACACAGACAAACATACAACAGACGCACAGGCAGAGGTACAGGCAGACAGGCAGAGATATAGACAGACACACAAGCAGACATACAGACAGACACACAAACAGACACAGGCAGATAAGCAGACAGACGGGCAGACATACAGACGGACACACAGGCAGACACAGAGGCAGCATCGCACAGACAGGCACACTGACACACGGACACACGAACGCATAGACACACATACGCGTAGACACGTACACAGACACGCAGACGCAGAGACATCGTGACACAGACACACACAGAGACAGCGACGCGGGAACACAGACACACAGACGCACGGACGAACGGAAGCGTGAGCACACGTATACACGCACACACACGGACACACAGACATAGAGATATATATTTATTGCAGACGGAGGTCGAATAAGTGACAACCGAGTTTATTATCTTATCGATTCTTTAGCACCTTAGGTGTTATTAAAATAGTTGTACAGAATATCAACGACGAATTAAACTGGTTGTCTGTTCATGCCGGGGACGTTATGCGGTGATGAAGGGTTTTTTTGCGAGAATTAGAGGGTATGTAATCTTCGTGAGCAAAGCTTATTGAATATTTGCAGGTTTATACATTTTCCTTATTTGCATCATTATTCTCATGGATTCGACCAATTCAAGAAAAAGATCATTTCCAATCGATTGTTTGTCGGTCAGTTTTCGATAGTACTTTCTATCAACTATCGAAATATATGACCGGATGTATATCAATTTTAAGTGTTATAATCTATTTACCTGTCATTTATCTTCTACATAGACAACGCCGAAATATTGTCGAGAAAATATGCCAAAACCAGGTCCTATTTTGTTTGTTACTTCGTTTTTATTATTTTATTTTTTTAATTCTATTTTTCAAGGCCTGGTCTTATTAATCTGAGATTTTAAAAAAATGAATTGGAATAAATGACTGAGCAATAATCGGGAAAAAAACAAGAAATTAGTCGTCCAAACAAACAGGACAAATATTTATGCGTAAGAGGGAGCGCAGCTAGTTGTTAAAAAACTATGAGGCTTAGAAATAGTCAAATTATTCAGGTTTGTGCCTCATGGGATTTTGTATGAATGACGAAAGCCACGACTATCAAAGCCGTCAGCTAGAAGTAACAGCTTGGGAACCGATGTTTCCTGAAGTGAAGAAGCTGACCTAGGTTTGAACCTCAACCTGCACTGGAATCTCAGCTGGTACAAATAGAGGTGAAGGACATGTGGCACATATCACTCATATTAAAATAGTAACGACGATGAGAAATAATGGTGTATTGTAAGCTTACAAAAGCAACATATCTCTTTTGACCTGCCAATCACTGGTCGAAGAAAAATATGAACGGTTCGTATACAAATTAGGTAATTATCCTTATCGGTTGAAAAATTACCCAAGAATTTTCCTGATTTTTTATATTTCACTATTCGGCATGCGAATTGAATTTTAGTTTTAGAAATTATACATAAACTTTCATAACGATGAGAGTCCTTTCAAAATGCATAGAAAAGTAAGTCAATGCGAAGAGCTTCGGCCGATATGCCTCGTTCGCTTTCGTTAGTGAATGAAACAAAGCAATGTTATATTTCTCATTGAGAATGTTATTCGATGAATGGAATAATAAAAAATTTGCATCATTTAAGGTGTTTTTCAAGCTGAAAATTTGTGTCAATAAAGTTTCAATTTAGGCCGATTTGCAAAAGCAAAAACAAATACGTTTAACAACAACGATTGTTATCTGTAGTTTTAAAACAATATTTCTGGATGCAATTCCACGAATTATTGGTATATATTGTGAGTAATTTTTATTTATTATTATGTGAATGTCGTTTTTTTTATTGTAATAATATTACTCTAGGCAGTTGAGTTGAATTAGAAGTGTGTAAAATCTATATAGAAAATTCTAAGAATTTTTATTAAGCAGTAATCTCGATGAACCATTTATTAATCTCTATGGGCGCATGAACGTAAACAATCGATAAAAAGCAAAGGAATTCAATCAATCAGCATGTATCCACCAAAAAATTATTGGAAAATTACTTCTTTTTTTTTTCATGCTTAATAGCTTTAGATAAGATTCTCACCGCGAAAACGTCATAAGGTCCACATCATCAGTTTCGTTCTCCGAAATAAACTATAAACACTGTTATTTACCAAATCAAATTAATAATTTATTGATTATTTTTGAACGATTTTTTATTAAAAAAAATGTTTGGAAAAAGCAACAGTTCTATTATGATCACAGTGCGCTAACAATTACAAGCATTTGTATGGAAGTATTTGTGCGATTTTACAAAGTATATATAAGGCATCTCTTTCTACTGGATAACATAGAATAATATCGATCGATGAAGAAGATAGAACATAGAATAATAATAAAAAGAGGGAAATAATAATGAGTGCGAAATAGTTTTTTTAGACACAATTTTAGTGGCAAAAAAATCAGATGAGTTTCCAATTCCATGCGAAGATCTAAACTCCTATATATTTCACTTTTCGAAACTTAATTCATTGCTCAATTTACCGCTCTATTATTGGATGAATAGAACGATGCGTGAAGCGATTCAAAAATTACTCGGTTGCTATAGGTTTGTTATTTATTTATTTATTTACTTTACTTTATTTTCTTTTCAATGAACAGAGCATTTATTACGAATATATGTCTAAAAATAAAATACTCAGTAAATTAATATCTAATTTGAAGAATTTTTATCTTTAATTATGGAAATTTTCGAAAAAAAATGCAAATATATAGAGACATGCTAGAGATTCTAAAGATCAATGAAAATACGTTTAGAAATTGATATTTTACGAAGCATATGGAACTAGCTATATAACTTAGTATTTAAAGGTTCTTTTTTTTTGCAGGGATACTGAAAATTCCACGAAGACGTGCAAATTTACTTCCAGACGTATTCGTGGATAGATCAACCTTCACAACTAGTAGAATTTATTAATTCTGAAAGAAATTATGGAAGATCTAAAAAAAATGGAAATTCCGGTAAGCAATCGTTATGGTCACCTTGCAAGCACTCAATCAAAAGTGATGAAATCAGTATTGAACAGTGGGATCAATTTGTGCAATAGAAATTTCAATAGCCCCACACACCTATGCATCCGAAACAAATGAATTGAGCTCATAAATTCCACTCGCTAACTAACTTCCTTTTAATTTGAAGGAAGCATAGCCTCGAAAGTTGTGTAAACTTTATGAAAGAGAAGATTCGCTCAAATGGAATTTCTTTGCATATTTATTTGTCAAAAATGTGTTCCTATGTTTTCTTTACTGTAAAATAAAAATATTTTTATAGACATGCTTGTCTATACGTAAATAAATGTATTTATTTATCAGTTTTCTTCAAAAATCGTTAGAATTTCCACCTATAAGTTCTGAATATCACCAGAACGAAATTTTACTTATGCAATCATAGAAGCATAATGAAATAATAAAGCTAAGAAAGCACTTCTAATTGAACAGGAATGCATAGCTTAGCACATTCATACGTAAATACTAGAAAATTGAGATAACTACCAAATTAATACCTCAACAAGTTGCGTTATAATTCGGCAGATATGGGACAACAACAATCAGAAAAACCAAAACAATGCGCTAATCTGAAAGTCTGCATCCGATTCTATGGATTCATCGAGACCACTACCTTCACTCATACACCTAGTAACCATCGATGAACCTCTCAATAAATTCTGCTGATATCACGAACGAAAGCCTACTATCCAGTAACCCGATATGGTGACGATATGATAACCAAACCACAACCAAGCATGTATGTACAGATAGAGTAGTAATGAGTTTTATTTATCTATGGGGAATCGTTAATGCGTGACCTTGCGGTGGTTTGCTTGAAGGCATCTCATTATATGAATCGTTAGATGTAGGCAAATAAATTTTTTTTTCCAAATAAAAAATATCTTAAAGAAGGAAAGTTTTGAATGCAGAATGTTGATCAAAGATCATTGCGCAAAATCATAAGAATTGAATGTAATGCATTTTTCGATAAATAAACACATTCTAATCACATTCGTTATTGCAATTAAAATATGCAAAACGAACAAAAACAGCTTTATATTTCCGATAATCCAACGCATAGTATACATTCTTCAAATTTTAGCTACTCATATGCGCAAATAGAATCAACGGACGTGGCAGTCTGGCTTTTCCTCTACATACCAAACTTGTGGAGAATGCCCACAAATGTGAGAAAATGTGAGGGCAGGGTTTTTCCTTCGAAATTTTGAGCACACTTTCCACCACTATACATCACACCGATCCGGATGTCCAACGAACTCATCCTAGAGAGTCGGCGGAGGAAAGGATGGACAAAAAATTCCAAAATTCGACCATTTTAAAGAGAGTTACCGTCGGAACAACGAAAAACAGGATTAATGATCATATA